>VZRU01006551.1:120154-136638 GCA_013398155.1 Pedionomus torquatus | reverse complement strand
CCCCCCTCGCTTTTCCTCCCCTCCTGCTTCCCAGCCCACTGCTTCCCAGTTCACTGCTGAGATTGAGATAAAAAGGACCCCTTTCCTGGAGGACAAGGAGAACAGACGTGTTTCTGGTGGTGTAGAAGGGACTGATGGCAGTGCTTCAGAGTGTAGCGGAGACGCAGGAAAGAGATTCAACCTGTTAACAAAAAACTAAGCAAGGGGAGAATACCGACGGGAAGGAAAGAGCTATATATATATATACAACTTAGAAGTATTCCCCAGGTGGCCACAAAGCATGGGCTGTGCTCCAAGCATCCACATCTCTGACAGCAGAGTGGTCTATCACAGTAGCAAAGAGTCTGAGGAGTGCAATTCCCCTCACCAGACCAACACAACCATGTCTCAACAGCAGCAAGGCAACCCCGTCCCAGGATTATTCATTAAATCCTCCAACACATCCACTTATAAGGTGAGGACTAATTCCTCTAAGAAAGACAAGAGGGAGAACAGCCAGAGCATGGAGGCAGAGACCCAGACCAGCAGATCCAGTGTTAAGGTAAAAAGGGTGCTAAACGTAAGCGCTGTTTCTCTCAGAACAGGAGTTGGCTGTAGCGGTTTAGCCCAAGGAATCTCCCTGCTGAAGCGATACGTTGCGGGGGAGCTTTTCCTGGCTTGAGCTGTTATTTTCATTTGTGAACTAATCAGCCTCATAAAATGACTTTACAGATGTACCCAGGGCTTGCTCTTCGTGCCATGAAACGATTTTTGCTAATGCTGGGAAGGAGAGCGGTGTAATTGTCCTCGTCAGTTGTTAGAGCCAGGGGCGCGGGTCTCGCTTCTGGATGCGGAGGGCCTGTCCGGCGGTGGTGGGACTCTGCTGTGCACAGCCACCCGCTCCTGTACGTGGTTGGTTGTGCTGGGTCCTCCAGTGTTGCTGTTGGTGCTTGTCTCGTTTGGAAGCAGAGGCAAATCGCAGTCTGAAGCCATCTGCTAGCTGGGCCGATCAATTTGCATACCTCTTCCATTCAGAAAGTTGAAAGGAGAGCGAGAGCGGTTTTTTACTCTGGGTGCTGATTTACATTAACAACTTGTTGACCTTGTCTGTTGCTGCAGATAGGCTATTTTTTTGAATTTTTTTTGCATGTGTGTTAGCGTGCATACCCGTACATAGAGGTACAATGCAAGGCTGTGTGCAGTAGGCAGACGCTTACTGGAAGAAATTGTAATTTGTGATTTTTTTTTTTTACTTTTTTTTTTTTTTTTTTTTAAGTGAGAGTTGGTGGTGTGGAGTGCTTGCTTGTCTGTTTGTTTGCTTTCTGTCGATGGTCTGTTTGTTTATGGGTTGTACTTTAGTTCTTAATGCTATAGGTTTTGATTCTTCCATATCTTTGTTTTATTGTGTGTGTGAGCTATCTCTGTTTCATAAAAATAAATAATTGGAAATATATAAAAAAAAATAGTCAAATTGTAGCAGCTCAGGGGATATTATATAACATGGCTGATCTGCTCTAGGTTACTGTGATAAGAACTGAGATACACATGCCGTAAATAAAAGATACTGGCTTGAGATGCAGAAAAGAACTAGCTAAGAGTCAAGCGTTTTGCAGACTCACGGAAGCTCTAATGATTTGTAGTTTTCTTAGGATTTTTATGTGCTCATTAAGACGGCTTCTAGACTATTGACCTGGAATATTTAAAAAAAATAATACTATGACTTTCTTCAATTGTTTTCCTCCAGGTGTAGTAATCTCAGTTCATGAGAGCCTAGAAAGAGTCTAGAAAATGAGAAGACACTTTGCAAGTAGTGAGTTAACAATACTTAAGGCAGAACATGAAGCTGAATGGTGTTACAATAAACTAAATTTTAGTGTTAATAACACTGTACAGGAAACTGAACTTTATGGCCCTGTTCACACATGATAGATGTGCTTATGGTATATTTAACACAGTAACCACAGTGAGGAAACTTAAGTTGTCATCAGAATCCTGACAGTTATTTTGCTACCTGAATTTTTAATTGTGTTTATAATTGCGTATTAAAAATTCTAAAAATTCTTAACATTTAAATTCTGTTAATTTGTCTTCTGTATGCTTGTTTATGGGGAAAAATCCAACTCCAAAACCTGTTCCCAGAAGCATGCTTGGGCAGAAGTTTTAGTTTTGTTAAATTTTACTGTTTATTTTCAAGAACTTTGTAAAAATTCTTGTTACTAGGTTTGGATAATTCAGCTAGATGCTATACGGTTGATGTCGGTTCATATGCATACTGTAATCTCATTGGCAGTCATTCTGATTTTTATCACTGTCATATTTTCTGCCCTTGTCATCACTCTAAGCATGTTGATGTGAAATGATGGGTTTTAAGAAATGAGAATGGAATTCTGTTTGTGATCAGCTGAACACAAAATCCATTGGACACATCACATCTGCATGATTTTCAAGTGCAAAATCCTATAATACTCTTGAGAGCTTTAAAGCAGCATGATATTTCAATCTCTGTTTTTGTCATTAGTGTGCATAGTGTGATCAGACTTCCAGTTCTTAGGGTGCTAGATAACTGCATTGTCTCGGGGACTGTGCTGGAGAGAGGGCTACACTATCACTGGAGAGCAGTTTTCACAGGACAGTAAAGTTGATTGGAAAGAAAGAAAGTGTGAGAACATTGACGACAAGGGACAGGAGCCTGAAATCACTGAAGCCAAAAGGAGCATTGGGCAGGACGTTGTGCTGTTTGGAGTTAAAAAGATTTTTGATTTGAGGAGGAACTGTAACAATTAGGGTGTTACTGGTAACTATTGCTGTTCTTCAGAGTGCGTAGTACCACCTTTATGACCCTTGGGACACCCTCACATGAACAGAAGATGCTACAAACTTTTTGTGCTTTGGCCAATGGTGGTATCATCAGAATTCGTGTGAATAGCCAGTAACCTGCCTGAATGGCACTTTCACTTGGATGCAGGGCACTTTAATTGAAACTTACTCGCATTCTTTTGTATATGCTCACATTAAAGCCAAGAAAGTCCTATGTGAGGGCTAAGAACAAAGCTTGGCCCCTGTGTAAATTTTATATTTTCACTTTGGCTGGCATTAACATTAAATTTATTAAATTATGTATAATAGGTAGTGTAATAAATTTTATTGAGTCATTTTCTTAGCTATAGTGCATATTTTTCAAGTCAGAAAATGTCATAAAAAGAAACAACCCATGTTAACTGTAAAATAGCATTAAATACATTGCTAATACATAGCCCCCCAGACTTGTTCCGGCTTTATGTTTATGTCTTATTATAACTTTCTTCTGGCCAAATAGCAGAGGATCATTTTCTGGGGTCGTGGTGTGAGCAATACTGTATTTTGCAATTTGCATCAATTTACACACCATAGCTTAAAAAGTTAACCTCTTCTTCCCTAATATGGAAAAACCTAAGTTTATCCATAGCAAATTTGCAGAGAGAAGTCCTGAGTCTGGGTGTGCAGAGGTAAATGCCATAATACCTATTTCTGGTATATATGAATATGGTGATAGTATATAAAAAATGGAGGAGCCCTTTTAATAAATTTTATTTGGTCATGGAACCTGCATTTCTCCTCTTAATTACTAATTTCACATGTGGCTTTAATTGGAAAATTCCTGAGCAACTTGGATTCCAAGTGTCATATCTAAAAAAGTGAGCCAGCCATGAAAACCCTTCCCTCAATTTTCTATGTATCGACTCCACAGCTTAAACAGTGTGCTTTTCCCAGTGAATGGTGAACAAGACTTAGAAACAGAGACTGAAGTTTGATTATCCAGTGCTACATTCAGAATATCAGATGACACCCAGTACAGTTGCAAAGGAGAGTTTTACTGTGGATTGTTTGGGTTTTGTTTGTTTGTTTGTCTGTTTTTTAACTCTGCAAAGGTCAAGAAAGTGGACACAAAAAAGTGTTAATCTCTCTTCATATATATTAATTATGATTTTTTTCTTCAGATGTTTGTGGTGTTGAATTCATGAGGAAGGTACTTGGCTTTATAGAAATCTGCTTAAATACCTTTAGGATAATACCTCTGTTCAATCTACAGCATGAGAGGACTAAATGCTGGAATGGTATAAGGACTTCGTGGACATTTATTTTAAAATTTACTTGTCTATTCATGAGCATATGCTGTCCCAGTATCACGTGTATGTGTCACTCTTCTAGAGTGCATTAATATACACTGGAACACATACGTTGCCCATTTATTTTGCCCTGTCATTCTTTTACGTATGTGAGATTTCCTTCCTCTTCTCTTGTGTAACTCTCCCTGTCATATATATTTAACACAAAAATACGTGTGTTTGTGTGCAAAGGGAGTCAGAGAGTAAATCCAAACTTCCTTTATTTTAAATTAAAAGTATTCCTAACCCAGCAGGGCTATATGTGAAATAGCCTTTTAATTTATCAGCTGATACGGGACGGCTAGTTTAAATCCATGGCCTGACAGCCAGTAAGTTCTCTTCATTCAAACCCTGTGAAATTGCCTGAGAATTTTATGGTCACTGCAAACCAACGGTTGCATAATTCTGCGTATAGGAGGCTGTGTGCTATATTGTACCTGGAGTGCTAAAGTGGATCTCATTTCAGCATTTAACAGACGTTATTTAGTCCGTTAAGCTGTCTGCTCTTTTCCTGCCTGTCTGGTAATTCCTTCCCCTTGGAACACACGAGCTCTCCCACCCTTTGAAACTCCCACACGTAGTGTCCATGCTTCCACTGAGGCCATCCCACCCTCTCTTGATTCCTCCCTGTTTCCACTGAGACTGTCCTCGATCATTTCCCCGACAAACCTCCCATCACCCCTTCCCTCCTGCTTCCACTGACGTCAGCCCTCCTGCTCGGAGATCCTTGCTCCCACTGACAAGATCCTTCCCACGCTGAGACACAAACTTGCCTCAGTTTTGACGGTTCCAGACTTTCAGGCTGATGTTTTTTACGCTGTTGTTGCAAGGCATGAACCCTTTTTCTCCACGGGAACGGGAGACTGATTTTTAAATGATATGAACTGGTGTGGCAACATCTGAACTGGGTTTGTGTTTAAGTCTATTTTTTAATCTCTTTTAATTTCCTGTTATTTGCAAGGTAAACTGGAGAAGAAGAAACTGTAAATCACTCGCAGCATATAGATTGCTGCACTACTAAGGTAGCGTACGCTGCGCTTTAAATTTTTAAAGTGTTATTATTGGTACCTCTCCTGGTCGTGGAAACCAACTCATGCAAAATGTGTCACTGCCTCTGATGGCAATTCTTTGTGTGACTGAGATTAGCAAGGTTAGACCTTGAATTTTTGGAGTACTTACTGTTGTCAAAGAAAAACTTCACCGGAACTGCTTTCAGCTGTAAATTCATCTGCCAGGCACAAACCACTGACTTGTCTCTGCTCTTTGCAATTGTTCTTTGCTGCCTGTTGTCTGAGCTTGCTTTGTGTCTCTTCCCTGGCCATTTTAGGTAGTTAATTTCTAAGTTTTTCCTTTTCTGCCACCTGAACGTGTCAACAGAGGAAGTATTAAAAACAAGCCTTTATTTCTGTGGTTCTAGGTATTTATCTTTCTGTGTTGTACCTTTTGTATTCTTAATTGTATGGCTCAGAGTGAAGTGTAAGTACACCCACAGCGAGAAATTTTCTACGTTGTAGAATGTCCTTAAAAGCCAGGCAGAAGAATGGGAGGTGATAAACTTACTAGTTCTCCCTCTTCTACTATTTCCAATATCACATGTGCTGTGAAATTCCAGTGCAAGGTAGAAGCATTGCCTTGCTATTTCAGGTACCAGACATTCAGATTTTGTCTTAAAAATGCAGAATCTAAATATAAAGGTATGAAATGGTGAAATGGTTACACCCACTTACGGATATTTCACATTCAATGAATTTTATATTAGAAGACTCTTACAATCTATGAGAATATGAAAACTGTCTCATTGAGAAAGTTGCTCATACTTGATTTCCAACTTTGAAATAATACTGTTTGGAACCTGTTTTGCTTTCTCTACTGCATGCTTTAATATCTCTTCCTCGTGTTCAGGTGAACGTCTATGTCAAGAAAACGAGAGATGCTTGCATGAGATTTACTCATAACTTCTATTGAAATTGTTATTTCCAACAGTTGCCACTACCAACAGTGATCCCTTTTACTTTAGTTATTATATGAACTTTTGTTCATTTCTCTTTGCACCTTGAGAAGGGATACAGAACTAGGTTTCTTAAGCGATTAGCAACAATACATGGAAAATACTTCACTTTTTGAGCAGTTGGAATGCTAACCAGCTTTCAAATGAGTCCTCAAAGAGGAAATAAATATTTAGATATATGGACAGCTAAAGCTCTTTTTAGCTCCCAGCAAAAAAGTGAAAGAAACCTAAAGCAAAATAAGGTAATGAGCAGACTGGCCCCAAGGTGAACTTGTTTCAGTACGAGCTTTACGTAAATTGTCATTTTGTCAGGGGACTGCAGAAGCACCTGCACACATAGGAGAACAATTTAGCATTGGTGGTGTGTATGGATATAATATGCCCACGTTGTAAACTGCTTTAAAAGCTATGGGTGGAATTAAAACAGTGTTTGCAATGTTTCTGAGATTGCACATAGAGTGTGATTTCATGTCCAAAGAGCAGTTTTCCATGTGAATTGCAATGTTTTATACATCAGACCCATTCATACAGTGGAGATTCACTAGGAATTTGCTTGACCCTGTGACATTCTACACATTGCTGTCAGTCTATTGGGTAAAATAATTAGGTATCTTCATTTAACCATAATTTAAATTGGCACAGGATGACAAGATGCCAATTGAATAGCTTTAATGTGCATGACATACTAAATAGTTTTATTGCCCAGAGTGAGATTTTTAAGTTTGGAAAGGCATCAAGGAACTGGTGTTGTTAAAGCCCTCTGCTTTTCAGAATGATTTCGACATCCAGTCCTTTTAGGTTTGTTCTTAAAATCACTGCTAAGGCCAAAATATAATAAATGTTGTTGGTACACATGCTGTAAAATTAAATAGCGGAGTCTCTAATTTGTGCATTCTTCCAGACCATCGCCTTTTACCATGGGTTGAACTGTTGGCCTCAAATCAAACTCCCCAGCCCTTTTCTCCTCTTCCTTGTAAAGATCTTAAGTCTGTCACTCTACATAAATTAAAAATCTCGGCATTCGATAAACCAGCTCCCACATGTGTGGTTTTGTTCAGGAGAAAACAGGAGGGCTAGAATCTACTTTCTGATGTGGAAATATATTGATGTGAATTAAGTTATCTACTTTGAATGTGGTGGATAAGGTGATTTGAGATGTTTTTTGATAGTGTTTTAAATTAAAGATAGCCTGTGTATGTATGTAGAGAGTTAACGTCCCTGCAAAGCAAAAGAACTTGGAATAAAAAAGGAATATTCAACATTTAAAAGCAATTTTGGGAATAAAATACTGTTTCTAATGAAAAAGATTCTGATTCCAGTATTAGGGACTCAAATCAGGATTCCAGTTCTTCCTTAGAGAAGGAGGAAATATAGCCTACAGTTTTGCAACTGTATTACGTGATAGACAATTTTTGAGTACTGGATGTGTAGAAATTAGGGCAACATATTTTTGTTGGTGTGATGGCAATCACCTTGTTGGACAGATACGTCTGTCTTTAATTCCTGATGAAATAAATAGATACTATTTCAAGGACTGTTGTTTTTTTCTTTTTCAGATCAGGGTAGAAATTAATGTTTGTTAAATAATATTTTAAATGGATGTAAGTTGTGTCTGGTTCTTTACTGGAAAGAAGAATTTGTTCTTTTTGCAAAAGCAGATTTATTTTGCATATTCATTTGAGAGGTGCACAGGAAACTTCAAACATTTTATATGCCTGAAAAGATCAAACCTTTTCAAGTAAGAGGTATTTTCCTTTATGAATCAAAGGTCTTACATAGTGACATGAACAGCTTTCTGATATTGCTAAGGGAAAAATGGTAACCTTGAAATATTTTCATTGTTTTTTAGATTTCCCAGTTTCCTAAGTAAATCCATACAAAGAAAACACAGAATCACTGGGCAAATATGAAAGAATGACATCCTCTGCTTCCCATTGTTTTTAACGTTGAGTTAGCAATGACCTTTAGCTCCCTGCTGGGATGTGGTGGAAACTTTCTGAGGCCCCGTCTTACTTGCCACTAAAAGACAATGTATTTTTGAAGTTACACATTTACCATCTCTTTCTGTCTTTCAGTTTGAGATTCTGTTATCTCTAATAAAATTTAATCAGACAAATAACCTCAGTAAGTGATGAGCAAAGTAAACTTTCTTTATAAGCAGTTTGTTTGGAGAAGCTATGCCAATGTTTTAATTAAAGTACAACAAAAGAACCTTGATCCGCGTTAAATACAGTCTTCCTGTATTTAGGAGTATCTAGACTTTTGCATTGTCAGATAGATAATGTCCCTCATTCATACTGGATTATCAGGATTACACCTCTTCGGACACTGAAGTGTAGAACTCTGTTTTATAACAGGGGTTTTAATTCCAAGTTTTTGAATGCGCAAACCTATCTGTGTAATAGGTAGATAGGTCAGGATCAGTGCTCAGCTGTAACCACTGAGTTTGCAGATGTGTATTTCTTATTTTTGGAATGCTGTCTGTTGTTCCTTTCAATTTAAGGATTTTTTGGTTGTTTGTGGGTTTGGTTTTTTTCCCTTCATAAAAGTTTGGTGCAAAATTCCACAAATGGTTGAGGACAACCACACCTACTGCATTGGTAACTTGAAGCAGAAGTGACTTGCCCTGTACACTGCTGCAGTTTAACTGCCTGGTGAAATTGCACTATTCCATGAGCTTTGACTTGCTGATACATATATCCACATAGGATGAATATCAGGATGTAAGTCTGCAAGTACTGGAATGCAGAGCTTCGGAGTGTAGATGGCACTGGGATTGCTGGCAAGATATCTGGAGCACTGGAGTGTAGATGGCACTGGGATTGCTGGCAAGATATCTGTGCTGAATTTTTCAAAGCAAAGTACTATTTTCAAATAGTGAAGTTATTGCTTGGCCAAATTCTGTCTAAAATGACAGTCATACAACCCCCACTAAAATCTGTGGGCTTGAGGGTTATACCTGGGGCAGAACTGGGACTGCCATGTTTACCTCTCACTGTGGTAGAAAATAGCTCCCCGTTGGATATGTGATTGAAAATAAAAGTAGTGGCAATAATATTTGCATTAAGGGCAAAGTTATTTTCTGTCATTCCAGAATGACATCAGTACAGCTCCAGTGAGCAAGTTCCTGGCTGCACTAAAGCTAGTGGCAAAGTTCTTAAAATTTTTAGAACAGCCAGAATTTGATCTCTGGTCTGTGAGCAAAACCTACCTGGCTTCTCTGCAGTGCAACTAGGGTAGCAGCCCTTATGGTTGGGTTACATGTTTTATGATTGCTTAATCCATAACTAATGTAAAAACCTACCAATAACTGATATTATTAACTCTCTACTGACAAAAGTAATGGGATAGCAAATGGAATATTATTTTTTGGGGGGTGTGTGTGTGTCTCAGCTTCGTATAGCAGCAGGGGCTGTTTTCAGGCAATAGCTGCATAAAGAATAGAAGTTGCTGTGGCTTCAGATTATGAAACGAAATCTGTGCATCTATTGCTGTTCTTGAGAGGGGAGACTCTCAAAGTCAGAACTTAGAATTTCTCGGCATTCAAAAGAACTTTTTTCTATGTATTTGAACCTGTGTTGTTTTCCACTCAACACATCTGAAGTTTGGTGGGGTTTGTGGCTGCAGATGATGATTGTGTAAGCCATGGTGCAGCCGTGTGGCCAAGGCTGGAGAAAACTGAGCTGAGATCAGAAGAACCAGACTGGCAGTGTTAGTGTGTGGCTCCTCAGCCAACTCCTGTGTGTTTCTACTTGAATGCTCCATCTTAATTATGTGTCGTGCAGGATCAGGGCCATCGTATACCCAGAAGCATAAGAGTTGCACTCAGATCAAACTGTGTCTGTGTAACTCAGTGCTTTGTCTCTAACAGCAGTCACAGAGTGTGCTTTGGAGAAAGATGCAAGGAATCTATTTAAAGGAACAAAAATGAGAAGAGTTTTTCATGTTCCTCTTCTGGCTTTTGTCTGGACATACTGATTTACTTCTTATTTTTCACAGTTTTGACATGTAATATGATAATAGTATTTTAGTTTTGTCTCCTTGAAACTTGGTTGCTACGTTGAAAAATGCAATTGAAAAACTGTATTTGAGTGGAACTTTTGAATGGAGGATTAATTTCCAAACCAGTGTTAGCACATACTTAGCGCTGAAACACTATCGATGTGGATCGTTCATGTATTTGTTTCTGCAAACACTGTTGCAGGGGCCAAGAACAACTGATAAAAGTGTTTAAAAGAAATCAAGGGGGCTGAAATGTAACTAAATGCAGGTTTGCATTTTGAAGAGGACTTCATCACCAGAGAAGCTAGTGTTCCTTTTTCTTTTTTTTCCTCATATGTGAGGCAAAATATCCTGCAGATTAAAAAAAGCTGATGGCAAGGTTAGTGGTTTAGAGGAAAAGCCAGGCAAAGAGGGTTTTGCAGACTCCATCAGCTTTGGTCTTGTTAAAAAAATGCACTGTGAGGAAGAGTAAGTCCTGTGAACTCAGACACTGCTTTATGCTTCCATTGATTTTGCTCTTTTAATTTACTTAGTGTTTGTTGTCTTTTTGGGTTTTGCTGTGGAAGTGATCTGCTTGCTGCAGAATTTTGGATGAAAGGGCTGTTCTGCTCATACGGTCAGTTAGTTATGTTATCATACATCCTGCCTTCTGGAAATGATGTGTCGTCTTCCTTGCTGTTAAATGCCATGGAGCTGAGGTCTGTCACAAGAGCAGCCCAGTCGACTTCAGTGGTAGCGCTGTCAGTCACAGCCCCTAAGTCTAGCAGTGATACTTTTTTCCCCCTCAGTGAGTAACATTTTACCGAACTATGGAATCTTTTACTTTGGGGCAGTTGCTTACTTTTTAGGAGGGGCTTATTTTTTTCTGAAATATTATGGCAAGTTACAGCTCTTTAAAATGGATGTGTCAGAGCAGTAGCTTGTCGGGAACCAGGTTTTCTCCCAACAGCAGCTTGCAAAGCCTTTTAACAGTGCCCTGCCTCTGGTGGTGGTACCGAGTAGAAAGAACCAGCTTCTTGGGGATAAGAGAGATTTGACTTTTATGATGCTTTTTAATAACAAAAACTCATGAAACTAATGAAACTGCTCAGTGAAGAAGCTGATTTATCACTCTCACCCCTGGCTTTGGTGAGAAGGGCAAAGACAGTATTTGTCAGCCTGCTGTCTTGGTAGCAAATATTAAAAAATTTAATTTTGGTGGACATTCTTTACATTCCTAGAGCTAAATATTGAAGTATCAGCTTATTATATTTTACTGAAAATCACAATTCTGCTGTCACTGTTTATAAGTTACAACATTTGTAAAGTAGGGTTTTTTTTTTGTGTACCAGCCAGGTGTAGCCTCAAAGCTGGAGTGGGAGTGGGGCAGAGGGAGCAAGCCCTGTTTGTGGCTGGCAGGAGGTGTGGGAAGTCTAGAGGCTTGTCTGATCCCCAGACTCAGCCCTAGTCATGGTGTGACCATGGGAAAGTTGCCAGGCACCAAATTTTCAGAGGAGTGTGGTTGAAGTTCACATTTTCTAAAAAGCTAATCTCTCTTGTGAATTGCTTACCATGGGATTCACAGCAGGACTGTCAAAAAAATGGAACTGAAATTACCTTTTCTTATTTTGCCAATTAAACTAAAAATGACTTCTTTTTGGAGGTTACATAGCTCTGAAGTTTTCTCCTAACTTAATCTTGGCTAAAGAGCTCTTACAAGGTTCTCCTGTGCTCGTTGGGCAATATAAACTCTTTTGCAGTGCTGTGCTAAAGTTGTGGGAGACTGTTCATGGGCTAAATTTTGCTTAGTGAGGTAACTTTGCTTTGTTTGTGTACAAAGTAAGCAAACCAGAGAATTTTGAGGACTGTAGAAGTGAAATAAACCTGGTGCGGGTTCAGGGAATGGAAATATTTTTTTTCCATTTCTTCTGTGAGCCTTTGAGCTATGCATGGACGTGCAGGCTGTGGATGCTAAGCGGTAGCTGTGATGTTCAACCTTTTATTCTGTGGACAGGAATTTTGTGGGTTAGGAGGAGCCTCCCTGGTATGTTGCACTGCTCTGTCATTGCCTCCTAAATTTAATCACGAGCTCAAGACCAGAGGCCAGCATAGAGTGTAAGTGGTGGGGTCCCGTGCTTGACTCACTATGGGGAATGGTTTTGCTTGTAGGTTGCAAAAGTCTCAGTGCTCTCCACAAGGATCTTTACCTTGTTATGGAAGAGAGATTGGGCCTAAAAGGCTGAGAAATCACCTAAATTTCTTTATTATCAGTTGGAGTAAGGACTCTGTCTCTCAGTTTTTTCCTGAAGTGTGTGTTTAGCAATGAGGCCATGGAGGCTCTTGCCCTTTCTCCATGGATGACCTGCAAAGAACTATCATCCGCCCTCAGGAAACCTGATACTTTTGGTCAATGGCCCCTTGCATTTTTTTCCTCAGCTGACTGATCAGAGAAGTACCTAGTTGCATCCACTTGTTAGGATTCACTGGGCCAGTCAGGATAAAGGTACCAAGAAATTGTGTTCCGTTGAGCAGATGTGACAGTGGAGCAGCCCTTCCCTGGCTGTGGCAAATCACTTTGACTACTTTAGCATCTAGTTTCCTTTTACCCCTGTAACAATACACTCTGTAACAGTAAATAGATGTGTGAAATATTACCTGGGAACCTTTAAGCACTTGACTACTATTAGCTTTGTGCTACATTGTAAGAGTTTTAAGGACCTTGGTGGTCCTTCTCTTCTTCCCCCCTCAATTTTGCAGAGACATGAGTGTAGGTGAAGGGTTTGGCATTTTTTTCATCATTCTTCCTAACATTGGGAGGTCCCAAGCTAGCAGGTAGAATTTTTAGGAGATTCTACTAAAGGAGGGGGTTTCCACAGCTCATTCTAAAGTAGTTTAGTAACCTGTAGGGTAAACCAACAAAATATTTCATGTAGAGGTAAGAGCATGCCAAGAGGGATCATGACTAACAGCACTGCACCTCTGCTGTTGCTGGGTGCTACAAGAGGTCTTCATAGTCTAAAGAGCCTGAATTAGATTTGGGAAACTTCAGCTTCTGTACTGAGGAACGAACTGAGGCCAGTGGTAATGGTTTGTTGAAACCCAGACTAATGGATTGTGATAACTCAGTTTGTTTACTACAGATATTTTTGTACTGAGCAGACGTGAGCAGACAGTCCAGAGGAATATGTATGTACAGGATGTTTGCCAATTAGCTTGCAATTAATTTGAATGGAATACAAACCCCTTACTTGGTATACCATAAGATCTGATTTTTTTTTAATCTAATTTGGACAGGGTCTTTAACCTATGTTAACCTGGTTAAGGTACAGGAAAGACAGTGGTGAGTGTTGAAGTGCTTTATTCAAAGTCATGAAAAAGGATGGAAATACATGTAGGGAATACAGAGTAGCTTGTTCTTCCTGATGCTCTCTGAAGTTGTCTGTCATCTGAGTAGGACAAACCTCTCGCATCGTGGCTGTTGTGTCAATGCACCCATCTGCAGAACTCAGTACTGAGTGCTGAGAGCTTGGACCTTCATGAGAAGGTTTCCTCAGAAGGTTCTCCTTCCTCTCTCCAAGTCACACATGTCTTTCTGGAGGTCAGACTATCTTAAGAAACTATCGTCAACTGTTCTCAAGTGCTTATGCTTCTTAACTTTCTAAAAATAGAAAAAAAATGATGAAGCTTCCTGACCTCCTGGGACAGCCAGGGGGCTTTCTTTAAACACTGTAAAATAGCACTGTCTCTTATCACATGAATTCCTAATTTCTCGGTTCAGACAAGTACACAGCACTTTCCTACAGTGTGTAGCTGGGTTCTTCCAGAGCCGCCTGCTTCTCACAAAATTTTTGAAAGATGACTGTTAACTAAACTTGGCTTAATTAAGTTGACAATTTCACAGCTACTTTGAACAGCTCATTAACTGCAGGCTACAGCTTCTTTGCAGCCAAAGCTCCACAATACATCACACAGTGAACCTGCTGACAGGAGGGTACAACTTCCAACTCATGCTTCAAGCGATCGGATTTATTACTGCAGTTCTGTTTCTTCTAAAACCAGCTAAGACCTCCTTTAACAGATACTGAAAATACTTTGATCTGTACTACAGTCCTCCATAGCGCTGCCTGGTGCAGATCCCACATTGTGTGTGAAAGCCAATGCTGTTCCACCTAAGTTGCCAAGCTGATAGTGGTGTTGGAGTGAGTTGCGTGGATTGCAACTCCTGTATGATACTGACTGAAGGTCTGCAGTAATTTTTTCACTTTTTAAAATATGATCATACATATAATGCATTTCCTTGTTGCTCAACTCGCTTAAAAATATAGACTAGTTTGTTGTTACCTGTTTCCTAATAAATTTATTGATCTGGTTTATTTTTGTGCTTTGTCCTTCACCGTTTCTCCCCTTATAGTATAGAAAATTTAATCCCTCTGAGAGTTATTAAAACACTCGCTGAAGGCAATGGAGACTGTACTTGCTGGCTGCAGTTTGCCTAGCTGGATTTCTTCAACTTGGCCTTGGAGAAAAAGTAAATACTGTTTCAAAGAAGCTTGCAAACCTCTGCTGCCTGTGACCCTGAAAGATCCCATCAGATGTTACAGAAGCAAGTGTCTAGGGTCTCAGGTGATGTGGCATCCTCCTGTCACCTTGTATGTTAATGTTGCAATAGTCTGTTCCTTATGTGGGTGTTTTTTACTGACACAGCTAGCGTAAAGCCCTGCTGTTAATTGCAGCAACACTGATAACGACTGTGCTTGTGACAGGCTAGTTTGTGCCATTTGACAGTAGAAATACAATGATATAACTTCTTCTACTTTAGAAAGTGTTTCTGTATTTCTGGACTTGTGTAATTATGCTTAGGACACATTTCTATTTTAGGCGAAGTCTTAACCCAGTAGAGGCTGGGACTGTACAAGGAACATTACCTAGCCTAGAAATGCCAGTGAGGGATTTAATATTGTATACTGGAAAAATCTTTGTTATGGATATAGTGATGGTGAAGGGGGGCAGAAGTATCCTTTTATTAGAATAGCTTGTTTTGTTTGAGGAACTAGTGTAAAGTATACAAGCAAAACCAGTTTTGCTAATGTTAGTTCTGTTTGCAGTAACAGAGTTTTCCAGGACACTTGTGTTATAGCTAAGCCAGGATTTACGTACTGTGGAAGTGAAATGGAAGTGAGGTGAAAACCTGTTACAGAGTCAGCACATGGAAACCTTTTCCTCCTTGTCGAGCCTTTGGACTGTGATAGTTCTGGCAGCTGATGTCTGGGAGCCACTTGCCTGCTTTTAATGATGCCTTTGTAGCAAGAAGTTGTAACTGTGAGAGCTCCAGGGAGCTCTGCTAGCACTCGAATGCTGCCATGATGCCGGCTCATTTTTTGGAATTTTTCCTCTTTTGGGCAGGTAGATTTAACAGGAAATAGTTTGGCCAAGGTATGAGATTATCATGTGGGTATTTGTAAACCTTAGGTAAGAAAAAACATTTATTTTTTTTTTGTCAGCAAGGCTTTGCAGGCCAGACCGGGCAGTAGAACAAACGGGAACAGTCCTTGAATCAGGACAAATAAGGGATTGTTAATGGCCTTTGTCCTCTGTTGCTGTTTCTGTGCCTTCTGCTGTGGGACACTGCTCTTCAGAATGGGCTACAAGTCTGGGGCTCTGCGTTCTGCAATATAAGATTACTTAGGAAAAGCTGAACTCTCAGTTAAGTGCATTGTTTAGAACAGATTTAATGTTAATAATTCTCATGAAGCTGTTCTAGATTTATGTTTGAATATTGGACAAATGATTATTGTAAAGAAGATACTCAATTACCAGGTGTGATGGTAATGCAAAAAAGCAACTCGTTATACAAATATAGTTACACCACAGCTGTTTCTGCAGCAGAACCACCATTTTATTGCTTATTTATGCTTGACCTTGATCCTTTGGCATCCGTGGTGCTCTATAGTTTTTCTTTAACTTGTTTAGTTACACATAGCAGAAGTTCTTTCCTGCAGACCCTTTTCTTCGTCTTACCATTGTCTTCTACCTTCGACTGTCATTATCATGTTTCTAATGCTCATATATGGGACGTGGCAATCCCAGGCACAAATACAGGTTGGGCAGAGAATGGCTGGAGAGCAGCCCTGAGGAGAAGGACTTGGGAGTGCTCATGGATGAGAAGCTCAGCATGAGCCGGCAGTGTGTGCTGGCAGCCCAGAAAGCCAACCGTATCCTGGACTGCATCAAAAGAAGTGTGACCAGCAGGTCATGGGAGGTGTTTCTCCCCCTCTACTCTGTGCTTGTGAGACCCCACCTGGAGTACTGTGTCCAGCTCTGGAGTCCTCAACAAAGAAAGGACATGGAACTGTTAGAACGGGTCCAGCGGA
>VZRU01006551.1:0-120046 GCA_013398155.1 Pedionomus torquatus | reverse complement strand
GGGAGGTGTCCCTGCCCATGGCAGGGGGGTTGGAACTCGATGATCTTCAAGGTCCCTTCCAACTCTAACCATTCTATGATTCTATGATATATGCATAAATCTATAATTTCTTTTTGGTCACACATAGTATACATCATCTCACTGTTAAAACTTGCATCAACTTCTCTCACTTAGTACATAATGAAGTGCTTTTGTTGGGTGAAGGTCTTCCAGGAAGCTTCTTTCCACCCAGTGGCATACAACACTGTCCTAGAAATGATAGAACCCTTTTGTTTACAAAGATGTATAGCTAGTGAACAGATCTTTCCCTGAAAATCTTTATTTACTACACACAGTGTACCCTTAATCATTTGCACCAAGGTCAATAGCCCTTAAAATGCAATTATTGTAAATCAATCTGATATTAGAGGATTATTTTCATCGATGTGTACACAAATTCAAATAAACAAAATACTTTTTTCACTAACTTCAGCTAAAGTGCAGTAAACTTATTTCTAATCTGCTGTACCAGAAAAATGTTATTTCATCAGTTTTCAAAATTGCAGTGCTGTTCTATGCCTAAAATGTTTTCCTCACTGACATTTTAAATTGTAGGTATGTTCTTGTGTTGCTTAACCAAGAGAAGTGACATTGTGGGGGAAAAAATAGTTTTGTTTTTCATAGCACAAAACATAAATAATTAGTTGATGTGTAAATTACTTAATTATAGTTTGTGGATATGAATTTTAAGTTATTTCAATATGAATAGAGGCTGTCATAAATGACATTAAGCATGGACTCTGAGTCTTGAATGATTCAGCTGGTGCTGACACAATTTTATAATAAACATTAAGCATTTTCCATCTATTTTTGTAACCATGACAGTTTAGATACTTGCTGCTAAAAGGGAATATCTGCATGAAGAGTTGTGATCAAAATGAACTTTGATCTGAAATGGAAAATTATTTTTCCCCTTACTAGGGATCTTGAAATGGTTTCCTGAAGTACTGAAGCTTAAGCTAGTTTTGTGACAGCTTTCTTTTTGATAAGGAAGAAATTTTTACTTTTTCTCCAGATACAGTCCCAACAATGGCAATCATTTCAATTTTTTTTTTCCAAAGGGTCGTGTCCATTGTGTCTGTTATGTAACTAGCTCCTATTTTATGTCTTTCAATACCCGTTAGAACTTCTGAGTCTCTTCTGGGCTTGCAAAGTTGGTGACCATTACAGAGATGACTGGAAAGGGGTCCATGAGTGCCGCTTTGCTTATGGAGCTGCATGCAGTAACTCCCCACTCTGCAGTCTGGTTTTGGGCCACCAACCGTTCCTCCTGGGATTCTTGAGAACAGTGACATGGACTAAGAAAGGCCTGACTCTTGCATTGAGGCTGGGGTGAAATTCCATTTAAGTGGTATTATGCAAGTGAAGCAGAGCAATGTGCTGTACTCTTGAGATGAAGTCTCTTCCTTCTGTCTTGTAGCCACATTCTGGAGGCAAAGGGGGTGCTTGAAACTTGTATAGCTAATGTAAAGGATGGTTTTCCTAGAGCCATTATGTTATTAGCTGACTTTGGCTACATTTTTGCTGTTTGATACGTCCTACCAAGAACTGGAGGGTGGTCTGTACCGACTCTTAACAGCTCGTGGTGGCCATGCTAGAGCTCTGCATGTGTGCGTGCTAGAGCACAGCTGAGTGAACCCTGTGGATTTGGGGAACTTGGAGCCGAACAAAACTTTCTAGCCTATTTGAAGTCAACTCTGTGTCGGTGGCTGGAATAATAATGGTTGTTATTAATATAACAGGCAGCCAAGTGTAGAAATGACAGAAAATCTATAATAAAATTAAGTAATTAATATAAATTTGTCATGTTGCCATTAAAAAGTCAGTAAAGTCAGGCTTCACGCAAAACGCTAGTGTGTATTGGTACAGTATCTTTATATGGGCTGCAGATAGATTTGTGTGTTGTGGGGAAGGTCTTTATTGAATCTCAGCAGATTTTTTTTTACCCTTTATGATCTTCCAGTTCAGTCCATGAAAAATAAACCTAAAATCTAATTATTGTGAATATTTTTTTTTTTTGTTCTTTCATTTCTCTTTGCCTTTTTTCTAGCATCTCTCCAAAGTGCTTTGCCCTCTATAAACATTGGGCTATGAAATTTTTGCAGCTCATGATAAGTTCCACAGATGGCGCGTTCACTGGCATTTGCAGGGTAACCACCCTCCAACCAGAAACCAAGCAAACTCAGTCTCTGTGGTACACTCAGTCCTCATGTGCCCTGGGATCAGGAGTCCCTAGACTGTTTTCATGTCACTCACATGATGATGTTTCACACTCAGAGTACATCTTTGGGTCAGCACTTCCTTGCTTTTTTTTTTTCCTCTTTTGAGGAAAAGGTGGTTGCTGGGTTCTAACTGCTTTTAGTAAAATAGGAGCTCTTCAGGACTAATAAGGAGATATTTCTAAACTTCACAACTCTTGTCTAGGTGAAGGCTAGCATCATAGAATTGGAAATTACCCAAAAGAGACATAGACAGCAACAGCAAACATAGCACAGATAAACTAAGACAGTTGCCTGGGAAAGGCCTTCAGCATTTTCAGCAATTGTTTTGCAAACACTCTTTTAAAAATCCTTGAAATTGATCACATTGTGCCTTGGCAAAGACTTCAGGGATCTAGAGTGCTATTTTACTTAGTGACTCGTGGGTTTCATCACTCAGGCAGGAAGATAAGATGGTCAAATAGAAAAATGTTAACTTTGAAAGATATATAACGATCCGACAAGGCCATTGTGTAGCTTGTCTGCTTTGTGACAGATAAGCAACTGCGATGCAAGGACTACACATAGTTGTTACTTTAAAAATTCTTATTTAGCTGTGTCGAAATTATAGGAGCTTTTTTTCTGTGATTGGAGGTATTTAGTTTTCTGTGGATTTTTTTTCTGGATACAAATGATAATTTTTCTGAAGCGACGTGTTAAAGGCTTAATGTGAAATTTGTAAACAAAAAGTGGAAGTAGATATAGAATATCTGAAAACTGTTTCTCATTCCAATAGCTTGAGGATTTCAGATGTCATTGCTCATGTTCAGGAATGACTGGCTGTACTTGTGAGTTCAGTATATTCTGAATTCAGTATCTTCTGAGGTCGGTAACTTGTGTTCCTGAGAGTGTGGTGCTGGGGAGAGCAGAGGAGAGAAGGTCCTGCTGTGTTGAGGAAAAAAGATTTAGGAAGAAAACCAGGTAATGATGCTGCCTAAGTGCCATCTTATTTGTGTTACCAGGCAGTAGCACACATAGTTTGTACGGGTCTTTGTAATTATTTTTGATAATCAGTCTGGAAAAGTGGAAGGAATTAGTGCTAACAAGAAATCCTATCTTAGAATGTAAATTCACGGACAGGAATCTTGTTTTCCTGTATGTTTATAAGGCTCTTGTGCACTTCGTTGCTTACATCATACAAATCTAAAAAGAAAATAAAAACAGTGATGATGTTAGGAAGTGAACTGTCTGTTAATTCACTCTCTACAGTGACATATACTTTTTAAAAGGCATAAACTCCTTCATATTTATGCATAAGGAGAATGCAGGAGATGCATGTGCAATTAGAAGTAATTTAGTTCAGTAGTAGATGACTTGTTTGTCTGCTGGCATAATTAGTGATGGCACTGCTATCCAGTGTCCTAGTTATTTGCAGTAAAGAAAGAAAAGTAACGCTAAAGTTATCAGACTGAAGTTATCAACTGGAGGAAAAAATTAAGTCTTATTACATCAAAAGAATATATTGCACATTTCCATATATTTGCATAGCTATGTTTTTATAATTAAATGTATTTGGCATAAATTTTAATCCCTGATGTCTTAAAGTAAAAAAAAAAAAAAGGAAGAGATGAAAGCGTCGAGACAAACCAAGCTTGCTATGGTAAGTTGTATTCTGTGTCTGATTTTGCAACTGCAGTCTTTGGTGGCGTTGGCTGATGTTAGGGCTGCTGGTGCTGATGGGGGGGACAGAGATGGAGCCCTCTCCTGGCAGGGCACCAGGTTCTATGGGTGGCTGAGGAGTCATCTATCTCTTTATGGAAAATAATTTTCCTTAAGCCTGAGGGAAATTAAACAGGTCATTCAGAATAAAATGTATTCTGGCATTTTAAACAAAAGCATTTCTTTGGTGACTGCTGAACTGGTTGTCTCTTGGCAATACACTAAACCAAAACTAGAATACAAGCGCTGGCTAATACTCCTTCAGAAACAAAACCAGGGTGCCACTTAACCACAGCGTTCCCAGTGCTCCTGTCCAGTGTTGGCTGGAGCAATCCACTGTCTGTCTTTCCTTCTGTCCTCTGCCCCTCTCTTTGGGGCTGTGCTGTGGGACAGCCCTGGCGCAGCGGCTTCCCAGGGTAGGCTCAGGACTTGAGATGGTAAGCCTGGTGGTTAGAAAAATAAATAAATAAAGTATTGGGTTTTCTTTGATAAGATCTTGGACCCCAACTGAGGTGCTGGAATCACCTGAAACAGGTCTTGATAGTAGGGTAGCCAAGAGTATGGTCTCAAACAATATGGTCGAAGTTGGGACTTACCTTAGCTTCTTGTAACAGTTTTTTTTCTTTGCAGTTTGAATGCACAATATCTACATAAGTTCTGAGAAAGCTGTCCTCAAAGGATGAGTACGGTGGTTGGCAGCTCCTTCTGGAATGGAGTGCTAGCCTTAGAATGGCTTAATGCCCTGGAAAAAAAATGTTATTTATTTAGGTTTTAAATTATTAAATTCGGATTAGGTCAGTTATGTAAAATACCATCACTACATTCATGCTCTTGACTCAATCTGATGCCGCACAGAGATTAAATAACTGTTTTCCAGGATGTAGAAAGAAGTTGCGATATGGGCAAAGTGGCAGTATTCTTTTGTTTGCAGGGAGGCAGGAGAGGCTTGTGTCTCACATCCAGGTGTAGAGGATCTTGTTCGTGGGATCTGCTTTTTCCAATTTGATCCTTCCTCATCTGAATCAGTAAAAAAATCTCCTGGTGTATCTACAGGGCAGAGGTAAAGTAATAACACATGAATTAGTTTGTAAGGACCAGGCCAGCCCAGGTAGCGGCAGCAGGGGAGCTGTGTGAACACCAGGGCTGATGTGTGCAGAATACTGTGGTGGTGCAGCTGTAGCGCTTCCAGTCCTGGGCAAACTAAGTCAGAACTAGCTGTCATACTCACCACTCTGCATCCTGCTATGCAGATCCCCTCATGAAAAGCTGTGGAGATCAAGGCTTTAATGAGATGAGTTCTGAGTCACCCTGGGTGCAGCCTGGCCAAGGGCTCTATGGCCATGGCAGAGCGTGGGAGTCTGGATGAAGTGGGGCAGCAGGTCCCCAGCAGTACAGTAGGGACTACCTGTATAGTCCCCACCAGGAGCAGGTTAAATCCCAAGTGTTGGGGCTCCAATGTACAGGAATCCTGTAGGGTGGTCAACAAGTCAAAAGGGTTTTTCTATCCTTGCACTTTTTAGTCTTGGGAAGATGGGAAAAGCTGTCTCACAGCAGGGCTGTGGCAGAGCCCTGGGTACAGCAGGGTGGAACTTCAGCCATCCAGCAAGCTGTCTACCTTTTCTTCCATATCTATTACCTCTTTGATCCTTCCTATATGATTTTGAAATATCTCGGTGATACTTGGAGCTTTGTAGCACTCTTGGGCTTGCCCCTCCAGTGGCATGTGTGAGTGGCATACGTGGACTGGCGGAAAGGGAAGGGGACAGAAGGCTGTTACCCAACAGCAGAATTGTTTCCAGAAGTGACTGTGTGAAAACGACAGCAAGAGGTTCTGCACTTGTTCTCTCTCAATCACTTTCAGATAAAACTTTGCTTAGTTTACAAGTCAAAAGGTGATTTTTCTAACAGCTAGTATGTCAAACTCTCACATTTGGCTTTGACAATCAAGCTGTTTTCTGTCTGAATCTTACTTCATTGCCAGTAATAAAAATTCCAGCTCACTCAGCCATGGTTATATTGGTTTTGCAGAGCTAACAGTAGTAAAAGCTTGTTTTTGTCCGCAAAGTTAGCAGATTAGGTCTCAGAGAAACGTCACCTAGACAACAGATGTATAGGAAAGTTTTTTCTTTTTTTTTTATTGGTGCCTTAGCTTGGACCAAACACTGCTGAAACAACTAAGTGCTTGTTTTACCATCATCAGCCTTTGTGCATTCCTGTCCCTAGGGAGAAGGGAAGAGATCTTACTTTGGAAGTACTGATGAGGCTTATGCAACTTGTTATGTATTACTGACTATTCCAACAAAAATTTTCAATGTTATGACGTATTTCCTCTCCTTTCTTGGTTTTAGTACCAATATTTGAATCTCGGATGTTAAACCATATATTATGAACAAGAACTTTTTTTCTCATAGAATTTTTATAACTCTACTTAGAGTGCTGATGGGCTCCATTCCTCTTGCGTGTTCTCTCTTTACTGTTCTTTCCTTATTTCAATGGTATCATACAATTTCTGTTATGATCAGTGCTTCGTGGAGGTGACAACTTCATTTTGAAAAAAAGATGCATCTTTGGTTTAAAGAAAAATGAAGAAGATATATGCTTAGCTTTTATCTGTTTACTTCTCAGCCTGTCACCAGAATTCCCTGTCTTCCCGGCCTCCTGCTGTTTGCCATTTTCTTGCTGTTATGGAGCTTGTTATCAACATACAAATGCCCCTTTGTAATAGGAATGTAATTTCAAAATATTGGGTGCATCAGTCCTGTTAACAAGAATATGTTATCTTCTTTCCTTTTACTCCTAACTTTTAGATAGGAACAGGGCAAGTATTTTCTACTAAAACAGAATTAATGATTTGAAATAGTGTCTTTTGAAGGTATGGAAGAAACATATGAATTGTGGAAAAGGCTGTTGCTGCCGTAAAGCGATGCAGTTCCTCTTTGATAGTTACCTTGATTTTCTATTTGAGAGCAGGTATGTGGGGTAGGTTTTTCCAGCTACTGCCAGAGGTATTTCCCAGCTGTTTAACCATGGCACTTGCTCCTGACGGTGCTGAGAGCATGGGATTGGTCATGCTGACCCACACAGGAGCGGTGCCCGTGCAAGCTATCCTACATTAACACCGCTGTTGAAAATAAATTGCTGTGAGCCTTGACAGCCAACTTTCATGGAAAAAGAACAAGTAAGAAAGATTACAAGGTTATACATCAACAGTTCTGAATCCTGAATGTACAACTTGGAACTGGGGGAGAATTACTTTCAGGAGCTCTGTACACAGACTCAGGCTAGAGCTGTGCCTTGGCCCGGAGCAAGGCTGTAGCATCATGTGTCCATCACAGGGTGTGCTGCTTTTTGCCTGCTTTTGTGGGCCTCGGACACCCACAGGCAGCGAACTGTGAACTAGTTGAATTGTTTTGGTATTTCAATACTCTCTTTTCTGAAGGCGCTAAAGTCCATTTGTTATTCCATGGCAGGAAGTATCCTGGTTCACATGCAAACACTGGACAGTTATCTGTTAAACAGTGGTTATACCTTGGTGTGCTGGTAGATGCTGGCAATTCATACATTACAGCTGGAAATGCATGTCACATGCTTGAAAAGCACATTATTTGATGCTAGTGTTTTGTTGAGCGCTGAATTAAATTCAGCATATATATGTATATGACAGGAGAAGGAATACAGCCTTACAGGGCCCCCCTAAAGGCAGCAGTCTGTACCGGTAGAAAGATTTCTTAGTCTGGTTTCTTTGTAGGCCAGAGCATGGATGGGGCACCCTGGGTATGAGGGGCTCTTGTTTTAAAGCATAAGCAACACCTATGTCCTGGAAATTATGCTGACAACATTGAAATCTGTGGTATCCTTATTTAGAAAGGAAAGGACTTCCCAAACGTAGTGCATCTTTTGGTGGTCATGCTGCCTGGTCATGGACGGGACATAGTCCCACGAGTATCTTATGGAAAATCAGAAAGCAGTGTCATTTGGTTTGCTTTTCTAACCTGATTTGTTTACCCAAATGCAAAGGGACTTTTCTAACAGCTGGATGCGCTGTGCCTTCTGTATTGTAATTTATGCAGAGCAGTTTAAAAGACTGAGATGTGTGGAAAAAACAAGCTGTAGTTAATTTGTGGTGAGGGCAGGACTATATCTTAGTATGCAGATGCTGTGCACTTTGTAGACTCCTGAGAGTCTGCAAAGACTCTCTTGTGAAGGCTTTTCCAGTGGGGCATGTTTGATTATGTGGAGTGTTCAAACTATTCAGTCTCTATCCTCGTTTGGAGGACAGATACCCATGTCTTGTTTTGGAGTCGGTGTATCCGTTAATTAGAGACTCTGGTAGCAGTCACTTGAGGGTTAAACTGATCCCAAAGGATTATTTGCCATGTTGTTTTTCTTCTGCTTTTTCTCCTCCCCATTACTTTTGTTCTACTGAGAATCTGTTTTCACTTCTTTATAGGGTTTACACCCTACAGCCATGCACGCTGCCCATTCCGCCTTATTGCAAAGACTACAGTGTCCATCAGAAAGCCCAGCTTGCAGCACCAAGATAAATTGAAACAGACACTGATCTGTGTGAGGAGCCTCGTACCGAGCAGACTTTGGGACCACTTCCCAACTGCTGGCCACTGGATCCGGCTGTCTCTTCTGATTTGGAGCAGGAAGCATCATTCTGAGATTATTTTGCCTCTGCAGTTTGTACTGGGGAGGTTCTGGTCTTTGCTGTTGATTCTAAGCCCTATGCAGATCAATAGGGAACACAGGAACATAAACAAAACCAAATTAGATGCTGCCAGTTTGAGGTTTCTCCCTCTGCGGGGCCCTTGTGGTTCCTGGGCTCAAGCTGTGAAAGGAGGCGACTGTGCTGCCACAGCGATCTCGTGGCAAAGGCTGAGCTCCCTGGACTCGGAATGGCCATTGCTGAGCCTGACAGAGGAAAGGCATCGGCTCGGTTCCTTCTAGTCTTGCTCCATTTTCCTGCAAAGTTTGCAACTCCAAAGGCCCTCATTTCCAAGTGCTTGGGGGAGGTTTAGGGTTTTGTTTCTTTCTCTTCCTTGAACCAAATGTGTTCACGTGCCAGGTGTAAAGTTTTAGGATGGCTAGTGCGATTTATTTTTTTTCTTCCTTTTTTTTTTTTCCTTAAGAAGCCTACACAAAACAGATTTAGCACTAAACAGCCTTCCTTTTATAGTCTGCCTTACACACAGAAGCCCTTTCAGTTTACATTTGCCCCATTCCTCACAGTGAAGATTATTACTTTCTTCTGCCTTCTTTTCCTAATCTGTTTGTTTATTCCCATATATTTCTGGCATAGTTTAACTAAAGCTGAGAGTTCAGTGAAACTTTCTGGCTCAGACTGCTTCATGCTTCTGTGCAAACTGTCATTTCATGACACTCCATTTACGGATACCCTTCCCTTGGAAAATGAACACTATTTGAAAGATTTTTCAGTAGCTGCAAGGGTGGATACCTCATACCCACATCCTAAATCATTATAAAATACTTCTGGAGAACCTCTGCAGACTCCCACAATTTACTGTATTGAAAAATTCTCTTACTTTTTAATCTGCATGTTGATATATATATCTTCTAATCAAGTTTACCTAATTTTTTTTTCACTTTCTAAATTAAAACCCCATGCTGGTTTAGTAGATAAAATATTTTGAATAAAAGAGCAGCAAAGGGCCACTTTTGATGATCCATATCAGTGTACAAATGCTCTGAATGAGTACCTTGGCTCCTCCTTTTGATGCAGCATTAGCCTTTCAGCAGACACATCGATGCTTTCATTATTCTTCAGATACAGAGAAGTTAAGGAAATGAACAACAGATAAATTTTGAAAATTTTGCTGTAATTTCAAGTACATAGACCCTGCTGATGAGATGCAATAGACTTTCTGCTTTTCTGTTAGAATTAGGGTCATCTGCAGCAGGGTGGATGAAGGTAGCTGGTGTCTTAGCTGCCCTGGAGAGCAAATCTTCCTTGTTCAAATGGTATTAAAGGCTAGGTATTAAAAGAAGAGGGTTCTGTTAAATGGAAGCTTCCTTGGTGTTTCTACTCAGGCAAAGAAGCATGGCTCTTGAGCCATTTGGGGAAAAAAAAAAAGAAAGAAGGAATAGTCCTAAAAATCAACATTCTGGACATGAAAAGCTATTTTCTGGCCCATGCAAACTGGATAAACTTGTGTGGGTTGAGTGCTCTTGTTTGTGCCTGTGGCTGATTAGCATGAGCCCGCTCCCCAGGATTGTTGGTCTGTGTCAATCACATGTGGGTCTAAAGAAAAATGGCATTTTGCAGCCAAGGCCAGTTTCTGATGACTCAGCGGGTAGGGTGTACAGCCAAGCTATGTGCCCTTCAGTGACATGAAAACCACAGCCGTTTGTGGAAAATAGGGCTCTTTTCCTTTCCATAAAGCAAGTGGAGCAAAAGAGTTTGCAAATATGGCATATTTTCTAGATAAACTTGCTTTTTAAGAGCGTGCCACGAAAAAAAATATCACTTTAAAGAAACGACACAAAGAAAAAAAACAAAACAATTTGTAATTGTATCCAGTTTGGTCAAGTTCTTGCATACCCAAAGAAGAGATGCAAAATGTCAGTGTGTTGTTTAATAAGAAACTGATTTTAGAAAAAAGTTTACTTGTAGAAAACAAGATTATACAAGGCTATGAAATCCCTTTCCTTGTCTTGAAGTCTTTCAAGCCTTGCTCTTAACACAAAGCAAATTCTGTGTAGAAATTACTGTACCCAGAAGAAGAAACGGTAAGCTGATGTCTTTTCCTAACCAAGCAGAGTAGAAATTTATTCTATGCCAGGCCAGAGATTTAAAGCAAAATAGTTTTATATGGATATAAATCTCTTATGCTTAAAAAACAAATATTTTTTTTGCAATTATTCAATGTTAGTAAGGTTTAAATGAAGCGATTGTTAATAAAATACTGTATTTATGTCTAAAATAAGAATGATGATAATTTCCTTATGTGAACGTATCTTTGTTTGCTAATGCATCTTCTTGAAAAAGGAGTTTTAAACAACAGCATGTCAAGTCTTCATGCATATAAGCTGCAGTGCAGGTAATTTGCAGTTTAAAAATACTGATTATTTGGGGAAAAAAAAGTCTGTAGGCGATCCTCAATGTTAAGGTAACCTTCAGAAATGAGCAGCAGGAGTTGGCATTGGGATGGAGGAGGAAGGGAGGACCAGGCTGTGGGGCAAGGGAGGTGGCCCGGGGACAAGGCGTGGGGAGATGGAGCCGGGTGTGCTGTGGGTGAACAAGTCTGTGCCACCCATACCGAGCCCCATGGTTGTCAGAGCGAGCTCCGAGTCAGCGATGGCCTCGGGAGCACTGTGTCATGCTTGGAGCCTTCCTCCTGTAAGCAAACCCCGTCAGTACCTTGGTGGTGGGTGCTTGGGAGCGAGCCGGGCTGGCAACACCAGCTGTGTCCGCGCTGGCGTGGTAGGGCTCTAGGCCACCAAGGAGGCGGTTGGCATCTGGCAAAGTCAGGCTAGAATTGTGACAAAGCTGCTACTTACATGTTTAATTAAAAGAGGAGCTACTCCTAAGGAACAGTAGCTACCTCTGCAGATAAGCAAGAGAGGCTTAAATGTGGTTTTAATCTGTCCGGCAAAGTTTATATTTAAAGATTTTTTTAAAATAAAATAAAAAATGAGGTCCTTGGGAGAATCAAATTATTGAACTTTTTGAAACTTTCTGCAACCCTGGAACAACTGAGTTTTTACATTTCTCTGTGTTTGATGTATATCCTTAAACCCAGTGTTAGTTTTCCTTTTGAATAAGGAATGTTTCTTTAAGGAGTGTGAAATCAGAGGCAGAAACTAATGCTACCTGGCTGAGAAGACCATTTCTGCATTACATTTCTGAGTGTTTATAATCACCCCCACCTTTTGGTGCATGCTTTCTGTTGTATAATCATAAATATTTCTACACAAAGTCAAGTAGTGTTTTAGCAAAAATTGGACCAGTCGAATGTCTTGCTTTCTTAAAACAGTGGATTCTGGCACAAGCCTTTTCTTGCTTGTCTTCTGAACTGTCAGCAGCAAAGATTTAAGAACTTTCAGTGGAAGTTTAAATTCAAAACCATTGCAGCTTTCTCGTTGTATATGTAATATAAAACTTGCTGCTGTTTTGTAACAATATCCCAGACTATTTATTTCCCTCTTTTTAATATTAACAGAGCGCTTTTGGGAATGCCAATGTAACGTCTTCATATACTAAACTCTGAGATTTATAGTAGTTTGTGATACTCTTTAACTACCTTAGAAGTCTTGTGTAGACAAACGAACTATATTTTTTAAAGTAGCGCTACTTATGGCATCTATTTTTAAACTATTAAATTTTTCCTTCTGATGTTTTGAACCTTTCTGTTTATTGTGGGGACTTTAAATCTATTTGGTAATATAACATTAAAATAATAATCTTGATGGCTTGAATATCTGGATAAGTTTTCTGACTTACAAAAAACAATCCAGATTTTTAAAATAAGAGATGTATAATCTTTCCCATATGAATATTGTGAATATGAAAAATAATTTATAAAATTGTAACTTCAACTGCAGACAATAACAAAGCAGTGAATTTCCCAAACAGTGGAAATTGACTATTCTTGGAATGGTTTGCCATTAAATTAGCTAATAGTACCTGCGTGGCTGTCCAGAACTTCGCTTTCAAAGTCTTAAATAAAAACAGTAATGAAGTAGTTATATAATGTGGTTTTAGAAAAAGGGGGAACGGGAGATATTCAGAAAATACTACTGTTAGGAAATGAGTTAACAAGTGAGCTTTATTTCTTAATTTCTGTGACATGTTTGCAGTACCAGGAGTTTCTGCTCCATTAGGGAACTGTGATGTGGTTAATGATTTTTTTGTCCTTTTATGCTTTTGATTCCTTTTATTCTTTTACAAGTAAAGCAATGGAAGGATGAGAACCTTGCTTTTCTTCATATACTCATCCTGTATGGTACATACTTCTTGGCCCAGGGTTTCCTCTGAACTAGGGAAATTTTGTTCAGGTAATACACGTGTGGGAAGCACCCTGAGCCTGTGGAAGGGACGGTGGGTCGGCAGCCCATGTTCTCCCAAGATTGCTCCTCTGCAGCTTATCCAGGTCCACTCGGTTTCTGGCCCTGTGTGAAAGCCTGGTAGAGTTCACAAAGCTGAAACCAGTAAGGTTCAAATGAAATTGCATTAAATTAGCTGAGGCCAATGCAGATGTAATTTCGTAGGAATTTTATTTTGTGGTGGGGTTTGTATAGCCACAAGCTATTGGCCACAAGCTCTGTTGGTTTTTTTTTTTTGTTTGTTTTATTGTTATTTCATCAGTCTTCAAGCACTGACTTATATTTGCCACTCAGGGGTCGGCCTCAGGGGTAATGTGTGCTTGTGTCTGGTTGCGTGTGAAATGGTCATTTGAAATAGTGCCGTTGTTTCTAAGAGTGATACCATAAAAAATAAAAAGAAAAAGTATTTGGGCCATGCTAAACCCCTGGAAATGTTCACTGTTAAAATCTGTCATAGCTTGGGACCTGGAACTTGATAATTATCTGGAGTTTGGTGGATCTGTGCTGTCCTTAAGAATCAAATCTGACTTGAAGCTTTGTGGAAGAAATAAATACTTTGAGGAGGAACTTCTTGATGGATAGCTCTCTTTATTGGTTTTGTTTGTTTGTTTTAATTATTGGACTGTAAATATTTTGGTATCCTATAAATGATGTTGACTTTATATGGGAACAAGCAGTGTTTACAGTGGGAGGAGAAAATTAAAATCAGATTATTTAATCAAGGCAGCAATTACTGTGTATTGTACACTTCAGGAAGAAGCTGTTCACAGAAAAGGGAGAAAATACAGAAGAATTGGAAGAAATTACAGTTGTGTCAAGCTCCACTAATGCTTGAGAATGACATGCTCAGTATAATTATAAAAATGTGATGTTAATAGGAAACACATTACTTAATCTTTATTATTTTTTTTAATGAAAATTGGTAAACAAATGACCAGTACATACATAGTGGTTGTAAAGCTGCAAGAAGCATATTCAAAAAGTAAGCTGAAATGTTGGTAGACAGTTATTTTTAAACTTCAGTAAGTTCTGTTTTTCCATTGTTTAAAAATACCCAAAGGAAATGGCTGTATATAATGAATTAACAGTTTATACATTTTCCTGTCCACAGCTAAAAAAGAAGTAATAATGTACTAGCATACAGAATCTGAGCACTTGGTGTAAAGTTATACATTTCACAGACTTGCATTTGTAGTGATTGTTGTATCTTTTCCAAGTGATTCTAACCTTTCTAACCTGTTTTCCTTTAAGGAATTGTGGATGCTTTTTGCCAAGACACATCGCTTACTGGTAAAAATGGCAACTGGATTTGTGAAGCTGACAATTTATTAAGATTAGTAATTGAAATATTATAGTGAGATGCTGAACAGTTAAAATTGTTCAAGTATGTTTGTTGAAGCTGTGGGCTATTCCTTGGCCTGCCAAATATCATTTTTATACATTCAGTATTTTGACAACCTACTGACTTTTATTCCATCCCTTTCCCCCAACCCAAAGTCTCACCAACCAAAAACCCCCAAAGAGACCCTAGGATTTGGCTGGATTGCTCTTTGTGAGGAACACAGGGAATTAGAACACTCTTCAGTTCTTTAAACATATTCCGATGTTTTTCCAAGATCAAGTGCAGGGAGAGAAGCAGTTTCTTAACACTATCAGACCTCGTTTGGTTTTTTTTTTTGTTCCCGTTGAGCTCGTGAGAAGCTGCCCTGGGCTGTGGGTGTGACAAGGCTGATGGATCTCGCCTCCCTTCTAGCCCACATTTTGCTTTTCCATTGGGTGCACAGTGCTGTCTGTAGGCACCCGAGTGAGAGCCAGTGCTAAGCCGCAGAGGGAAATCCAAGCTCCTAGAGTTTGTGGGAATGGGTGATGCTGTAAGACTGAGGCCATGTTAAATTTGTATAATGCAATAATTGTGGAGCAAATATAATTTGTTCCCTTATCGTTCCTTGTTTTGAATGCTTCTCTTCAGAGTATTTGAGCGTTTTATGGAAGACCTCTTTGCTTGGCTGGAAAAGGCAGGACAACATCTCTTTCTATAAACGGAATAATAATTGCACTGTGCACTGGCCAGCAGAGATCAACATCTGGATCCTGGTTATCGGTTATCTTTTAATCATAAATATGTAAAACGTCTTTCTTCTCAGCTGCTCTTTGCCAGAGCCCAAGGCGTAGTCAGGAGGATAGAATTATTGGCTGTTTATTCCCTGCCTGGAAAGTCAGGAGAGATACAGTGGAACAGAGTGATAGCAGATCAGGATGGCATTTTAACTGCACAAATACGCTCTTAAGAAACTAAAAATTTGCCTCTTGCCCAACAGGGGCATTTATACTCCTCAAGATTCTGGAATAAATAGAGGGTAAGGGAAATCTGTGGGCGTCTTTTAAACATTAAGAAGAAAAACTTCATGTTAGTGAAAGGTGCAGCATAGATGGTAGAAAAAAAGCCAGATCCTCCTGTTAGGCTCAGGGTGGGGAAAATACAGGTTCTGCTCCATGCCCTGGGGCTGAGGACGGCTTTGCCTCTGTGCCTCTCCAGAGGGCTGTCTGCTGAGATGAAAAAAGGTGTATAGATGAGGACTTGTGTGTCTCTTTTTTAAGGAGAGTCTTTGAAGGGTCTAATAGCAGCTGGAGTGTAACAGATTCTTCATACTGATTTGAGCAGAAAACAAATCTTGTCTAAAGAGTAAAAGTGATAGAACTAGTATTCGGTAACCTAGCCCTGAGGCACAGAGGATTTGAAGCCTTGTAAAAATCAGTCTCTAATTAGTGTAAGAATTTTGGTTGGAATATGATCTGAATGCATTCCCCTGTTGGAATTTGCTATTTTGTATTTTGGGGCTTCCTTTCTCATGAGCAGAGGGTTGGGTTTTTTTACCCTCTGTGTATCTGTGTAACTAAGCTACTGTTCTTAAGCCATTGTCACTAGGGTACCAGCTCTTTAAAGCAGAATGTGGTGATCCAGTATGGCCTAATTTTATGGGAAAGGATGGGACATTTTCTAGTTACTAGCACTTTTTAAGAAAAAAAAAGTTTCAAAGACCCATCTTTTCAAAATATGACCTTTACCTTCCTAATCTCGAGGGAGAAGGAGGTTGGAAAAGCAGAGCTGACTTCTGCAGTTACGATAAACAGACATTTATCAAGTGCAGTCTGCCTACATGCTGGGTTGTGGGAGCCCATGGCATCACATTTCAGGTGAATAGAGCCCTTAGTTAGGGCTCTATCCCACAGAAAATAGTTGAGGTTTTTCAGTCTATGCATCTCTAAAAGATGCAGATTTCAAGTTTGCAAGAGGCTGACCAGTGCAAAGGGAAACTGGCCTACTGTGGAAATGGGAAGCCAGCACTTGAAGCAAAGTCAGCTCGTGTCTGGGGAGTGACACTCTCTACCTCATTCCGTCAGGAAATCAGCCACCAAAACGCTGTCACCTCTTCCTTTGGAAGACACTTGGATCTCCCAGGGCTCCTGTGCCAAGTTAACCAGGTGAAAATGGGGGTATAAATGGAGAGAAGAGTTTTACAAAGTGGACAGGGATGGTAAAGAGAGAACTCTGGTTATAAAAAGGAAAGAAATCCCAAAGCAAAGTATTCTGAAAGGTGGGAAGGAATTTGTGGGAAAGGAAAATGAAAATGGAGGAATGAGGCTGGAGAAAATGGAGACCAGAAAATGAACAGAAGTGCTTAGGAAAGTGGATAGAAAGGAGTGAGAAAACAAGTGTATCATATATGTGAACCAGGGATTTGGCAGTGGCTGAAAGAAAGTATCTGAACAGTTCTGTCTCAGCCTTGGTCGAGGGGAGACCTCAAGCTCTTTCGCCTTTGAATATTGAAGAGTGCGCACACTTTTTTTGAGTATTTGCAATGGGTAACCTTTCTTCCTTCTTTGTGGACTGGCAGCTATGGAGATTCATTTCAAAACAGATAAAAACTTTCGGAAATGTGGCTGCTTTTTTTTTTTTTTTTAAATTCTAAATCTGCTTGTATGGAAAAACAATGGAATGAACTCAGTGTAGAGATAAAAAGGGTTCTGTTTGAGGGATGAAAAAATATTTTAAGCTGATGATGAGTTATCTGATGGGAAAAGCTTTTTCAAAAAAGTTCAAATAAATGAACTTAGCTCGTGGTGGGTTAGATCTAATAGGTTGGTGGACTGAAGAGAATTTAATATGCTCACGGGTCTGAGTCTGTGTTACTAGAAATGCAGTAGCATTCACAAATGTGATGGCTCAATGTGAACAGAGTCTTAAGAAGAATTATGGCTATCTGATATATCATTCTTCAAGAATGTCACTAAGAATTAGAGGCCTTAGTAAACTGTATGATCTCCTGCTGTTTGCTGTGCTGATTGATGCTAATTTATGTGCATCTCAAAAAAACGAGTAGCCCAAGGATGGCCAGAGGATAGGATTTTGCAAGGAGTGGTCTGTGAAAGTGCTTTTTGAGGTTGTACTTGTTTTACACTTACAGGTATACTTTTGTGTTGATTGATACTTGATACGGCTTTTATTTTTCCAAATTGCAATCTGTAAGTCCCTTATTTTAGTTGTCGCATGGCTAGCACTGTTAGAGTGAGATAAAAGGTGAGTTTATGGTCAAGGAAGATTATACAGTGGTGTCTCTGGCTGAGTGATTTTACTAACTAACAATCAGATTGTGACCTCCTTGGGCTAAGGACTCTTTCTTACATGTTTGTACAGCATCTAGCAGAATGAGCTCTGGCATATGATTGGAGTTCTTGGGCTCTATGGCAGAACAAGTAATGAGTAAGTAAGCGGAAGTTGTATTGGTTGGCTGCCCCGGGAGATCTTAACTCCTCTTTTATGGACATATATTCTGGAATTTCTTTGGCATCGGCCTCAAAATGAAGTACTTCTGTTTGCCTGAAGGAGTTCTGCTTCAGTTCCTTACAGTATGTATGGCTGAGATCCTCTGGAGGCTACACACAAGGAGTGTTTGTAAGAGCTGGCTTTGGAAGTTAACAATGCTGCGATTACCACTAAACTGATTAGAAATCTAAGCCTAGATTTGTAAATTAGTGCAAAATGTTTTCTGTACCTTATTATGTTTGCTTTTGATTTTTCTCTGGGATTGTAAGGATTGTCTACACACTATTACTTTTAGTTTCATGCAATTATGAAATTACATACTAAAATAAGCTCCAAAGCTATTTGCCGTGGTTTTTTAGCATCACTTTTAAGATGCAATATAAAACTTTATTTGGTTCCACCTTAAAAAGGAAATTTAGAAAGGTTATACAACAGGTAGGAATTTGAAATCCTGTTTCAAATGATGAAGAAACAGCCACATGGCTGAGATAAACTCACCTGCAGGTTGATTTATACCTTATTTAACGAGAATCCCTGACTGCTGTTTTCCCCATTTTTCCATCACATGCCATTAAACAAATTGAAGGAGATTTAGGAGTTTAGTCCTAATGCAGCTTTGTGAGGCTACTGAATGTGTCTTGACCTACATGGGACTGGCTGTTTTGTGTCACACCTGCAGTGCCCTGCACACACCTCCCCATGGGCTGGGATATGCATGAGCAGAGGAAGGGAGAGGAACTGCTCAGTGGGGCTGGTGTGGTCAAACTGCTCCTTCCCATGCAGCCAGGTTGGTGCTGGTGGTGACACTGAGAAATGGAGTATTGGAAACAAATACTGGTACAAAACAGTGCAACACATTCCTGTTTAGAGAATGAAAATTGTGCATCTTTGGTTCTTTCCCTTTTGTTCTATGGTGGTACCTTCACTTAGCCTACGGTTACTTTCTAGTGCATCTTTTTTGTTTGGGATCTTGTCAGTTTGGAAGTTTAAACTACAGTATCCTGGCTTTGGGGGGTTTTATACACTGATTTATTGACCTCTTCAAAGAACTTGAGTAGGGACATGGGTCCTTTGCAGAACACTTTCTTATTTTTTATGTAATCTTTTTCCAGGCCTGATGCTATTTTGGTTTTACCATTTCAGCCTCTGCTGGGCATAACTGCAGGGCTCTTTTGTCTAAATTTCCTGGATTGCCCATAGACTTAAAAAATATATATGTTTATCATAATTATTATACTCTAGTCCCCTGAAATTGTGGCTGCTTTTTACTGAGAAACCTCTTATTTTTGTTAGCAGTTCTGTCATCTTTGTAGCAGTTTGGTCACTATATAGAATTTTTAGATATAACTGTTCTTTCAGGCACCTTACCTATTTGTATGCAAATAGTTTATTGTTTATTTATTCTTGCACCCTTTCTAACATATTAATTGCTGGGAATATTGTCTTCCCTAGGAGGGAAGAGGAAGTCAGGATACATTTCTTCCCAGCATTTGTGACAGTGAAGAAAAGGATACTTCTCAAAACCCCTGCAGTGGCTGCTGGTACTTGCATGGCACAGTAGAACCTCCAGTTCCCTTCTCCAGTTCTGTGTCTAAAGGAGTCTTGTTTGCTTTTCTACCCTTACACTCATTCTGTCTTTGAAAGTTCCTTTAGCAGTTCCATCTTAAATATTGCTTGATCCACAGCCCATTCCGATGGATGAACCCATTCAATCAGTGGAGGAAGAATTGAGGCTGGGGGTGGCTCTTAAAGCTGTGTGTTTGTTTGCCACAGAAACTATATACAGAAGTTAGATAAGTTTATTTTTCTTGAAGAGCAAAATCTACTCCTACCTTTTCCAAAATGGGAAGCTTGAATAAAACGTAAGAAAAATAATCCTGTAGCAATACGACTGGAGCTTTCAGTGGGGTTTAATTTTTTTTCATTAGCCACTAATTTTATTTCAGTATTTGGGAAAGGAAAAAGTACAAGCTGGATCATGACCTGAAAACTAGCACAGATTGAGAAACTAGAGGGAAAGAAAGGTGTTATGACTTTAGCTTTGATAATTTGTGGAATTATCAAATACCTGGGCGTTTGCAGGGTGACTCTGCTTGCGTGGTGGGGAGCCATCAGAGTTTAGTGGTGCTCCGATCTTTTGGTGGGATTCTTTGGGACTGATTTCTAAACTGCATTTTAGGATGAGGGAAGCAAAGCTTTGCTTTACATACTTAGTCTGTTACCAGTATAGAGTTCAAGAGGCATTCACAAGGCAGAAGAATTTATATATGGTGACTTAATTTGTTCTGGATGTTCAGAAGAGAATCCGAAGGTCAAATCTATTTTGAGTTTGAGAAATGTCTTCTTGTCAAGTGCCTTATCCTGCACGCCTGGATGCTTTCTGATGGGTGCTGTGTACCCACACCTCCAGCTGCTCTCCAAGAGGTGCCCAGCACTCTGCTGCAGTAACTTGCTTTCCTCATTCCTTCTGCAAGTGGTAATTTTTGATCTGTTTTCTCCTGTTTGCTGTCCTTCTAGACAGTAGCACCATGACATCTATATTGATCCAAGCTAAAGACAAATGCAACTCCCTGGATGTTGCATTGCTCTTTCTTCTTCTCCTCTTCTGTTTTGGATGAGCAGTAAAAGCATAAAGATGCCATGCAGCATTTGAATGTTTTTTTTTTGACTGCTGACAAGGGGCAAGAAAGACACAAATCTCAGACCAGCTTCCCGAGAGGCTCAATGGTAGTGCATTTATATAAACGAGAAAGCATCCACTTATGTGCCATAGCGCTGGAAGGCAGGATACCTTGCAGAGCTGGCGTTCACTCATTAATTTTTTTTTTGTTATAAATAACAATTTCAGTGCTGTCTCAAACAGTTTCACTACTCTGGGATTAAAAGAGATTAGAGCGGAGGTGAGGGTAGAACAAACATTATTAGGGATGGTTCCCTTTCAGCTGCTGGGTTAGCTTTTGTCCCTTGAAGGGCCAGGTGTAAAGGCAGGGGTGTGCTTTTGTCATGCTGTTCAGCTTCCAGTGACTTTTGCCATTTGCCTTATAAAACCATTCTGGTGCTCACTGAAGGGCAAAACTTAGAAGAAATATATTTTGAACATGGGTATTGATCTAAAAAATTCATGACTGGTATCTTTTTCTTGAGAAAAAAAAAAAAAGAGTTCCCATTTCAGCTGCAGGTCGCTCACTTCCTTGGCTCATGCGCTGTGCGAGGGTTTGCAGTGGTGGTGGGAGCTGTATGGTGGTTTGAAGTCAGTAGGTGTTCTTGGGGTTTTGTCTTTGTGCATGATAGATGCCCTGCTTGTCAAAAATGCCTATACTGTTTGCTGAGTCAGCGCCACGCAAAGTAAAATGTTGATCTGAGGCCTATAAGAAAATAAGAAGCCAATAAAAATATATTATAGTGTCTTTTATCCTCCCATTCAACAAGAGGTCACCCAACCACAGAGGTACACTATTATTAAGCTTTCCCTAGCATGACATAACAGTAAACTAGGGATCATCGGTGTGCTGAGGACACTTCAGCAGCTGCTACACTCATTTTAAATGTGAGCAAATTGCAGCTGGTTGGGCGCTGCCTCCCTTAGCTGAGTCTGGATTTCAGAGAATTTTCTGTAAATGGGCCCCACAAGATGGCATGGGGATTGCAATTATAGGAACAGCTTTGTCCCGTTAATGCTGGCCCTGCTCTGAACAAGGAATGGAGGTACATATCTTCTCCGTGATTTTATGCCAACCAGGAATTTCACTTTTGCTGGCTCAAACTACTTCACATGTTTTTGCGCTTTGAAAACCTGAAAGCTTTGACATGATGCATGCTATGAACTGATGCCAAGCTGTGACTAAACAATCTCATTAAAAACGCAAGGTAACTGAAGCAAATATTTCCTTTGAAGAAGCACTATCAGTTAAGTACTCATTTCCTCCTTTAAGTCTGACATTAAAGGGGCAAAGACAGGTGGGCTGATAAGAGCAAGATAAGGCTTGTTGAGTTAGTTTACCAACTAATTTGGCCAAAAAAAGCAGAGTCTTGTTTCATGCAGTTTTAAGAGCTTGTATCACTTGTATTTGTTGTATGAGGGATCAACTGTATAAATATCTAGTGTTATTGTGAAATGCTTTGTATGCACATGTAACTTGATATATTTACATATTTTCCACAAGATGTAATATCATTAAGATAAGATCTCACCTACATAGTACCCATAATCTCTGATACTAATTCTGAGCCTCTAAATAGGCTTTTCCTTTAACCACAGCAAACCCCAAACAAATGCAGTAATGTTTGCCTTTGTATTGCTAGAACTGCACTGGGACCTGGTCAGCCTAATATTCAGCTTTTCTACAGACTGTACCAGCTGAGATCCAAAACTCCCAGCTTAGGTGAGGTTGCTGTGCATTTCCGAAACAATTAAATCATGCATTTCTTAAAGTCTGTGCACAGAATGAAGTTACGTTTCTTAGTGTGAGGTTCCAGCTTGTACCCTGGTCAGTGGGTTGCCCCAAGAGGAGGGTGTTCTTTGAATACAGAAGCTCGACAGTCCTAGTTCTCAGGTGTCTTTGCCTGTTTTCTGGGAGGATCTGGTCTTTGAACTGGTTTGTGATGCCCACTGCCAACTCTCTCACAAGCGTGTAAGGCAAGAGACACATCTGCAGGGTGATGAAGCAGTGCAATAGCTCTAGAATCAGTGCAGCTGATGGGAGTAACAAGCTGGTTTATGGTAAAGTGAGCAAAATCAGTTGTCATCCAGGTACGGAATATGGTTGGCATGACCAAGTTTAGCGATTAACTGTAATTGTGTCCCTCATTGTTTCTAAATTTCTCTCTCAAATTGTGGTAAGAGACAGAAAGCAAGAATTTTCTTTGCTTTCTCAACCATGTAGAAGTCAGGAAAACAAACTTGGAAGAGTCCTATACCACAAGTACTGTGGATATATTTTATGTGTAAGAATACCTCATGGCCATTTTGCTCACAGATGTTACAAGGATATATTTGCAGTTAGTGATAAAAATGTATACAGTAGTGTAAAGGCTAAAGCCTAGGCTTCGAGGGGTTCTCATTGATTTCAATGGGCTTTGGTTAAAGCCCTAAAAAACCACACAAGACACTTTACAGAACAGACTAAAATCACCCTTAATTTTTTTTTGGCACACTGCTATCCTTCCAACCTCTACCCTTTCCCCTTCCATCCCCTAAAAATGTAGAGGTATTTTGATTCCAAAATATGAAGGCTCTGTGAGGGTCAGTATCCCAGACTGGGCAGCCGTACCCAAGATACTGGGCAGGTCAGCTCTGTTGACACAATATATTTTACATCACTTGACAAAACACAGAAACAGCCCATTCTTGCTCTAGAAAGTTCATCAGGTGAATGTATAGATTTCTTACTGAGCTCTCAGGAAACTTTCAGCACCCGATTGTGAGTCATAACATTAAAGTCTGAAAGGAAAGAACATCTTGTAAATTGTTTCAGTATTGTCTTTTACCTCCTATTTTAGCGGGCTCCCAAGCTTTTCCCTGGGTCAAGATGCATTCAGCTTTAGAAGATGGGAACATGAGGGATTACAAGACATCCGTGACTTTTTCCATGAGAAAATAATAATAAACTTTCAGTAATTTAAGGATAAGTTCAAGCTTTCCTCTGGAGACTTGTACATGTATTCACAAATGAGATACTTCTTTTTTTTTCCTTAGCAGACATCAGAACTATCTCACAACAGGAAAGAATTCGTTTGAAGGAATCTTTCCTCCACAGCGGAGACTTTTAATCATTGTCTGTGCTAGAGAAACTTTATACAGTGCTCCCAGCCTTGCAAACACTAGCTCTTCTCCGCAGGACTTAGCAGGGAGGGGAGCAGTGAGGTGCAGGCATTTCCTTGTGCTGTTTGCAAGGCTGCCACCCTTCACAGCACCCGGCTGGAAGAGCCCATTTCTGTCCCCATTAAAGCCTAATGGGAGCTTTGCCATCTTCTTCAGTAAGGTCAGGGTTCCTTCTAAAGCAGTGGAGAGTAAACATCAGGACTGTAAAGCCACATACCAGATCTCACGGCTCTTAATCACAAAGGGTGCATTAGTGCCTTCCAGGGTGGATGGAAGAAGCTTGGTGAGGTGCAAGAGGAGCCTTCACTGGCTTTTTTTGGTAGTTACTTCATGTGAGAAAGTTGTTCAGGTAATTGCTGAGGTGATGACTGTATGCTTCTAGCATCACCATTTTAAAAAGCACTCCTGGGCTCTAAAATGCTTTAAGCTCTGCTCCCTCCTCTCATTTTCTTCCCATCTCCTGGGCTGCTGCAGGACAGAAAGGATTATTGAGCAGGTTCTGCTGCCTGCCTGTCTGCCTCCTCCCAATGATGGGTCTGTCCTGCCCCTCACTCTTCCCATGCACCCTCATGCTTAGCTCTGGGAAAGTGCCTCCCTCTCCTGTGCAGACAGTCTTCGCAAGTAGTCAGTGGGACCATGGTGGGGGTGCTTGTGGCGGGCTGCAGAAGTGTCCACCAAAGGGTGATGGCACTAAACCCTCCAGATACTCAGCTCAGGGCAGCAGCAGTAGTGAGGCTTCTGGTGTGCATCCTTAGAAACCAAGACTGCATCTGGCTCCCATTTGAGACTGAAGATTGTGTTAGCTCAACAGCCCTGAAAGAGATAACTTGGATCTGAGAGACAGAAATACTTGAATTTGTGCAAAAGGTGACAGTGCTTCCCAGGAAAGCTCTGTCCTGTCCCTGGTGGACAGGCAAGGGAGTATTTAAGGCCCTGACATTAAGTTATCCCCCCTTTTTTTTTTTTCCCATCGCTTTCTGAATGTTCTTTCTGGGCATAAGGGGCCCTTTAATGGAATTGTTTTTTCCTGTATCTCATCACAAGAGCTGCACATTTATCCTCATGTTTGGAAAAATTTCTAAATATTCACATAAGCTTCAGCATAATTTATTTTCTTTTGTAGCTTAATAAAATCTTGAGTTTCATTCCATCTAGCTATCTTCAGGGATTTACAGAAGGCCAGTGGGGCTGAAACACAGGACTGAACTACGAGACAAAGGAAAACAAACAGCTGTATGAATACCTAGACTTTGCTCGGAATGCAATGATGCAGCCCCAGTGCTGTTTTTTAAAAAAGATGGTAAATTATTAATACTTCAAGGAGGAAGTAAATACGGTAGTGGTTCTTCAATGTCTGGCTCGCTCTGAAATCTAATGTATTTATGCAGTCGTCTTCCCCAGCCCTGCTGAGCCAAAGCTGTACCAGATCTTTGCTCCCGAGGTACATGTTCTCTCCAGGAGCTCACCAGTGCACTGGCACACGGATTGGCAGTTTCCCCAGTTAGCTGGAGTGTCACTGGTGCAGGAGACTGATGTTGCAGGTGAAAAAATGTTGTAGGCAACCATCCTTCCTGGCCAGTGAAGGGTCTGTGCAGCAGAATCTCTTACCTGGTGAGGACGTGCAACCAAACAGCCAGGTTCCCCCCTGTCCCAGAATGGAGATGGGTGAGCATGGCTGGAGCATGTGGTTGGTGGCACTGGGGCCTCACAAGGTGCTGGCTGGGACAGACTTTGGGCTAGTAGAAAAGCCTGGCCTTTGCTTTGAGATTGCAGCTTCTCTTCACGTGGAACATAGAAGTTTATTTGGTATAGGGAGAAAGCTATGCAGAAGTAAGTTTCTTAAAAGTTTGTCCTGCTGCCATATTTTGGCTCCTGTATCTTACACCAAAAAAGAGGTGAAAACTTCACGTTATTTTTCTACATTTACATGAATAACAGATGTATAAAAATACTCTACCAAGGTGTCTTTCTGTGTCAATAGTCCCATAGAATTCTGTCCTGTAGAAACAGGATGGCAGTGATCATGTCAGACTACCACTAGTGTGTTTATCTATTATTTTTTTTCAGTGCACGGTAGCGATGTCTTTACCACAACTTCTGTAGTTCCTTTGAAAGGTAATTTGCAGAACAAGGCAGGAAAAGGGAATTTGGTATTTTGTTGTTTCTGGCCTGAGTGAATGATGATGAAATGAAAATTGCCAAATTTAAGTTCCTTAATATTTCTGAAGAATCATATATATATATATTTATTCAATAGGAGTGAATTGGAAAGCAGTATAATAAGACTGTTTTAATTTTTTAAGACTCACTTGTTTGTGAGGCATCATAACTAGAAATATCCTAATATTCTATTTGCAGGTATATTGGTGTAGTTTTACATGAGAAATTTTGTTGCTAAATCAGATATTTTGCTAAATTCAAACTAAACACTAGTAAGGGGTTGTGTGCTATGGAATTTATGCTACTAACATAAATCCATACCACTGAGTACAAGTTGCATGAACACAGAGGGAGTGCGTTTGTGTACACCCCGCTTTCTTCATACTGCAGGAGATTTTTCACTTTATTATTAGCCCTTAGAATTATTTCAGGTACTTTGGACAAATGTATTTGGTTTAAAATATTCTTTATATCAGGCGAAGCTGATCAAACCCAAGTTAATTTTGTTTTACAAATTATCAATCACCTTTTTAGTAAACAAGTGGTGCTACGTTCCTCAAAATCGAGGCATGCCTGGATTTGTCTTAAAGCAGAGAAAATCAGACAACACAGAGAATACAGTAAAAATATTGGAGTGGTTAATCATGTTTTGCATTTTAGAACAGTCTTTACTGAGACATTTACTATAAACATGGCAAATGAGATGTATTAATTTTAAAGGCCCTTCTGTTGTGTTTATGAAATAGCCGTTATAGTATTTACAATGCTGTATTGAGTTGGAAAAAATCTGAAGCTGTTTTGTGTATTTTCCCTCAAGGTTAAAGCTTTGAATCATGGGATAATGTGTGATATCTCTAGGGCTTCTTGAAACAGTTCAAGAACACACACAAAGGACTGTGGTTTGTGCTATATTTGCGCAGAATTTAACATCATGTTCCTTTGGCTTAAGAGCAAAGATGAAGGTATCAAGGCAAATACCCTTTTCTTTAGCACCAGAGTATGTATGTTAACAGAAAAATCTTGAACTCTTTTGCAAGGTGCAAAAATTAGTCCCATGCTATTTTTCTTTGTTGTGATTTTTCTTTTAAAGCTGCCCTATCAGCCTAATAGGACAGGAAATGCACTTCAAAGAGCAAGCGTTCCCCTTTTCAGTTAGAATTTACTTTTTAAGTGAGTTGTTTATGGTTTGTTTTTGCTATGGCAAGTTATGGTATTTAAACTCAAAATCTCTCTCACATTTAAAAAGTACTTGTCAAACAAATATTTTGGTCATTTAAAAGAAAAGCTTTGGAGAGTTAAGCCCCTTGGTATGTATTTATGAAGTATAGCTCTCTTGCTTTTTTAACTGAAATGTCCCAAGAAAAGCTACTGAACTCTTGGATGAGATTTGTATTCTCTGTGATTAATGATGATTTTTTTGTTAACTGCTGGGCAGAGGTTATACAAGCCAGCTCGTATTTCCACTGAGAAGTGAATTGAACTTGTGCTCTGTAGTTTTACAGCCGTGTTTGACAGTCTGCCTGAAGCTTGGCCGCATCTGCAGAAGTGGCCGTGATTTACTCTGCAGGTCCACAGCCGCCTCCAGTTGGTTCAGGTCAGGCAGGACACAACACCCAGGCGTGTTTCTCCTCATCGGTTTTTGTGCAGCTGTAATCCCTCACAAAAAAAAACCCAAATTTACATTTGTATGAAAATACCTTCGCTTTCTTGATTTTTAGGACCACATCATGAGCTGAGAGATATCACCGCAGTTCTTGTGTCCCCGAGTATTTCCCTGTGTTTGTGCCTACTTTATTGTTTGATATCAAGATTAATGGATTTATTATTTTGGAACTCGCTGCTTTCTGAGTTATTGTCTCTGAGTGGTTTCTGTTTGTATAAATATGCCAGTCCTAGAACTCTTGGGTATTCCTGTATCCAAATACCTCCCAGTCTTTAACGTATTTCTCCTCTGCGCCACCCACGGAGCTATTGCTCAGGCGTGTGGGGAATAAACAACTCGTCTGGGGTCACAAAAACTCTGTGGTAGACCGAGAACTTGAACCCTGGCTTCCTCAGCTTCCCAACGGCTCTTTTTCTTACTTTTTTAAGCTCACTTTTCTTACTGCAAAACTCTTAACGTGTTTCACTTCAGGCTTGCTTAGTTGTGTGTGCTTCATGCAGACTCGAGGGTCCATTCCGCAGCTCCACCTTGGTGGGACAGCAAGCGGTTGGGGAGCTGAAGGTGCAGCAGGGCATGGGACCCAGCAGTCCCACCACCCCAGCCTCCTGCCTTGGAGGCCATGGTGCTAGAGGGTGACCCCGCTACACTCTGCATGGGAAACAGGGTGGGTTTCAGCATCGGGGGGACGGATTGTGTCTATATTTTGCTGTCAGTTTGCAGCTTGTCAGGAAGCTGAGGGCTTCTGTTGAGGGTTGGAGGATCCTCTTTCATCTTTCCAGCCTCAACGTACAGCATTTGGCCTCCGGACATGCATATCGCTGTTTCTATTTGTTCCCTTCTGTGCAGAAACAGCGCGGTATTTTATGATTAGAAATTAAAGGTGGATTTGGACATCTGTGTTCCTAACACTTACAGTTTGGTATCTATTTGAGTAACATACAAAGTGTGTTGGTTTTAGTTCTTGTTATCTTTTTAGAAAGTTGTCTGTGACTGAGTTTGCAGTCTATATCGTGTATGTTTGTGACAGCTTGATACTGGTTACTGATTTACTTATTTACTTTATAACCTTACTCAAATATTGCCTGAGTTGTTTTCCAGATATTTTCAAAGGGTTTATGAAAGTTTAATATTGTTGTGGTCTTTGTTACGTGAATGGCGGATGCGTGGAACTGATTATGATTCATTCTTCTAAAGGGGTTTTTGAAGTTAGTACGTTACATCCTATTCATGCGTTGCAGCTAGATCTTCAGCATGTTGCGTCACGCTTATTATCTTGCTCATTTTACAGTGTTGCTGTGCATAATCCTTGCTGGTTCTGTTTGGCAGGGACCAGTCATACGGTGTTAGTCTCAGCTTTGATTGTTTTCCCGTTGCATCTGTTCTTTCATCAGTATACATTAGTTTTTGAAGGGGACAACTGTGCTTTGGGTGGTTTGCTTAAATCAACACTTCTTCTGGAATTAAATAAAGTACAGAAAAAAACCCCATATATATCTTTGGAGGCAAAACCTGAGCCTTGGTGAACTGTCATCACTCCATCGACTGCAGTAGAACAAGTGCAGGCTCAGACCAGATGCAGCTGTCCCTAGGGAAGCACAAAGCTTGGCTTTTATTAACCTCTGCAGCTTCAGTTTTCATCTGTGCCTTCAAAAGTAAGACAGACTTGTGAGCAAAATATTAAGTCTGGTTAGCAACTAGACAGTTGCCAGAGAAAGACAATAGGGTGAGCTTCCAGACTAAGTATCTTTCTTTATGACGGTGTTGAATCTTGCTCAGGCTATTTTCCATCACTTTGGCTTTTTGTGGTCACCCCATAAAAGGGAGCATCAAATTGGATACCATTTGCCGGATGAAACAACACTTTGGTGTTAGAAATCGAAAATAAGGAGCTACTTTTACACTGATGTATTGAAGTGTATTCTTTCTTTTCCCAGTAACACGGTCAGCTTCAAGGGTGGTGACAGTTCAGGAGGTAGAGCTGTCTCGTGGGCCCATCTAGAGCCGTGCTATTTCCACCGGAGCAAAAAACCACACCACAGACAGTCATGCTGACCAATAAGTATGAGAGATCTGCATCTTTGATTTGCTTGCAATTAAACAGAATCTTCCGTTCACACTATTTGTTCTTGTAACTGTGTAACTACCTCAGTTGTTTGCCTTTATGGAGTAGTGTCTATGATTATTTTTTTTTTTTAAGCTGCTTATATGTTCTAATGTAAAGCTTGTACTGCCCATTGAATTCAGCATGTTTATCTTCAAGAAACTCCTACAGCATTTGAGTTATTTGTTCTAACCCTTTTTCCCCTGTGAAGAAATGTTGAAATTACGCTCAGGAAGCAAACACCAGGATAGGATTCTTGTGTGGAAGAGGTTAGAAGTTAATGTAGACAGAGGCAAAATCAAGCTGTGAAGAAATACTTTAGGGGAGAAATAGAGTATTGGTGGTTAATGAGTAAAGAGCAAAGAGGGAAAAAAAGAGGTCTTGCGCAAACAGACCTACCAATGAGGCTTGGAGGCAAAGGGGGCTGAAGAGAGGTGAGAAGCTGCTCTGAGTGTGAAGGAAAGATAGAAAACGGAGAAAATAATAGTGGGGACAATGGTGTGGGAGGAGCTAGAGCGGAGCAGAGATATAGATGATGTGAAAAACATATAGAGTACTGTAAGTTGAGTTTGCAGTAATAACAGGAAACCACTGGAGAAATTCAGAGGGGATTTCAGCAGCTCACGTCAGGGCGGAGTGGAGGAGAAGAGTTGGAGGTAAGGAAGCTGGACAAAGAAACGCTGGAACAGGCAAGATGGTGAACCAGTAACACAGAGTTTTAGCAGTAAGGAAAGTGCAGAGCTTGGAGATGCTGAAGAAGAGAGAGAGACAGGACATACACAAACATTGAATTTATTGCTTAGCTTTACAAATTGTATGTAAGCCTGATAAACAGTAGACACCAGTAAGTTTTGCTTTTATCTTCAAGGCAAACTGGTTTTAAGCAGGGTTCTCCTTTAAATAGTCAAACCAAGTTTTTATTTCTTTGTTTCAATGAACACTGCCATTTTCAGCTGACATCCAGCAAATGTTCAGTGGAATAAAGTAATACATGTATCACTGGAGAACCGTCTATTGTTTGCTTCTTTATGGTAGAGCTTATTAGAAGGTCAGAGGTATGTGTTATGTATTTACTAGATTTGAGATTCAGGCTGGAAACTCGACAGTGTTGTCAGTTTTTTCAGTAAAACCAAGTACAGAAACCAACTCTGGCTTCTTATCCTGTTGGCCAGGGGAGCTGGGACGTTTCCTGAAGGTGAAACACTTGAGCTTGGAGGGAGGAAAGAATGCCAACTGCTGTTGTGAATACTGAGGTGGAAGTATAAAAGCATATCGGGGGTGGGGGAAGTGCACATTGCAGTAACAGTGAATTGCAACCCCTCAGAAAATGCTTAGACAGATGACTTTAGAGTGGAGGTAGGATAGGGAAATGTTACCTTTCAAATGATAGTACTGTAATGATAGGCTATGTATTTCCAGAAAAAGGAGAGGGGGCTGTCTTAAATGTATCAGGTAACTTTACTTTGAAAGGTATCTTGAATTCACTAACCTTACATGGCTCAGACAAACAGTTTCTTTTGAATTCTGCAATGCTGGCAAAGACAGTCTTCTTGGAGTCCCTAAGAAATCAATGTCAGCAGCACCTACTGCAATATTTCCCTGGTTTGCTGAAATGCAAAGGCACAACTTCCTAAGGTTACTTTTAGGAGCCCAGCATATTCTGGGGATGTGACATGCTTTTCTGAAGTACAGAGCAGCTCAGAACCCTCACTGGCTTCAGCTGCTGAGTCAGCAGTTTTGAAGCACGAAGAGCATCCACACCTTTAGAGTACCAGAAACAGTGAAAATGTTTGACCTGTGTTTTTCCTCGAACTATTAGACTGTTTCCCAGAACTCAAGAGAGTTTTATTACTGAAGCTGGTTAAATACAGTTTGAGCAAACCTACTTTCTCTCATTTTAGCACTACTTTTTGGACTATGACTGGGTGTAATCTAGTATAGGAGAGGAAAAAAGATTGTTTTGTTGAGTTTTTTTAAAGTTTACTGCATCATTTTACTTTTATACACAATCCTACAAACTGATCTGGTTCCCCTATTGTTGTTGTTCCTCTAGTAGGAAGTTACATGAGAGTCTAAAGATTTTGGGAATGTGTATGGATAAACTAGGGTAATAACTAAATTTGTAGGTTTTGAGACTGAGGCATGATGCTTAAACCCAAAGGTCTCTGTCTCCATCTGTTGGAATGAGAAGGGCATAACCCCAATGGCTGCTTGCTTGGACTCATCACAATGAAATTGTAATTTCATTTTAGCAGTGCCGCCTTCTACTTCCAGTCTAGCCAACACTAGCAACAGCAGTGACTTGGCGTTCTGCTGTGCCATGGGGGCAGAGAGTTTGTCTTCACTACAAAATAGCAATTATGGCAAGACTTCTTAAGGTGCTGAAACACAGATTTGGTTTCCTTAAAGATAGACTGAAGTACTTAGAAATATGTGTGATATAAATTACTTAGGATCCAGTCCAAATCCCTTCGCACTCAGAGGGATCACTGTCTGACCTCAGTAAGAAAGAGACCTCCGTCTTAGAAATGGTTGAAGTTTCTTTCCTACTTTAACCAAACTACATGCTGCACATCACTGTCAGGGGCTCGAGTGTAGAGAGAGGTGCGTAACCCCCCAGGAGCTCTGTTCACAAGCTGGTTCTTCAGAATTTTCCTGCTCGGAGACATTTCCCTCCTGACCCCTACAGCTGGTTCACTGGAGAATTCCCTACCTCCATCTCTCCTGGTGTGCGAGTGACACCAAGGACACCACAGGAGTCACCAAGAATTGGGCAACTCTCCATGTTCTCTGTGCCTGCCTGTGAAAGAGTCCCATCTTCAATCTTATGCTGTGTCTTCATCAGGACAGGGATGACTTTGCACACTCCATTGCTATAGAAGGAAGTTTTCTTTATCACTCTGTTGGAACATTATTTTGTGATTTGGATGAAATGTGTTTATAAATGTTAACAGAGTATATCATAATATTTTTCTGTTCATATGACAAAGGGAGAGTACTATTTATAAATGCTGGGACAGGTTCTTCTCTTCTAGTGATGCTGATACAGTTACATTCATGTAAAAGGTCAAGAAAGTGACAGAAGTAAGCTCGTTCAGTTTTCAGATATTTTTATACCACATCAAGATATTCAAAACTGTTTAAGCAGGGTTATGATTGCAGTTAATGTCTGAAAGCAAGCTATTCCTCTGAGGGGTTAAAGGACAGGTTCCCAAAATGCATGTGGGCACCAACTAGGATTTCCAGTGATCCTAATCTTATGCAGGAGCAATTTGCTTGGATGTTTTGGGAAATTATGAATTGCCTCTCTATCTTTATGTGCTTAAACCCCTATAAAAATTGTCCCTGTATTGGTTCAGTAAGAACATTTCAGCCTAGTAATTACTTGATGATGAAGCTATCTTGAAGTGAACTGTGGTGGTGATCAACATCACTAAAGATCCAGGAATTTCAATTTAGTAAGTTAAACCCACTTTCTTCTGCGTGTTATCTTTTTGCCGAGTGTTTTTCTCCTCTGTAAGAGAACTTGCTACTGCGTGGCAGCAGATGTGCTCCTGGCTGGTGCTGTGGCTGTTCAGGTGGTAGCTTGGTGGCTGCCATAGACCCTGGCTCCTCTGGCTTGCCCTGGGGGCGCATGGCAGAGGAGTCCACAGGGCTAGGACAGCAGCAGCAGCCTTTGCTGCTTGGTCGTTTCTTCTTCCTAATGATAAACAGTCTTCATCTGTTGGGATTCATCTTCCTTTGGACTTGTTGCTATGTGGATTTACTAGTACTCGTGAATCCTGCTTGGACTGGTGAGGATTTAGTATGCTTTTAGTTAGAGTTGCAGACTTTCCCCATGCCCTTTGTCCTTCTAATAAGGATTTAAAGAGGTCAAGGCTCAAGGAGCAAGGACTGTTGCTCTGATGGTGCCTTGTGCCTTGTGTTGGACTTGGGGAAGAGTCTTTCCTTTGAAATGGTAAAAGTCTTAAACAGTTACACAGCACTTTTTGTTTCTTTGTTTTATGTTAAGTGTCATAGCGTGTCTCAGCCCGAGTTTTAGAGTTCTTCCAGCAGAATTTACCTGAGGACTGATTTATTTTGGCTTTTCATGAATTTAAAGAGTACATTTGGCTGTGGAAAGGACAACAGATATTTGGAACTTCTAGCTTAATAGGGCTTTAATGTAGTGCTCCCTGGGTTAATTAACCCTCTGCTGTGGTTAAACCCCTCAGTGCATATAAGCTCACATCACTTCCAAGGGAGGCTTTATTTCTGCTAGCAAATCAGCTTCAGATTTTCAGAATTACTACCAGGTTATTCAAGAATAGCACACCGATCTTAAATACTTTTTTTCCCAAATAAACCCAAGGAAAATATCAATAAAGCTGTCCCATCTCTACGTGGGACATTGAGCAGTCACTTGCAAGGTTGTCAAAAGAAGCTTTGAGCTGGCCATTTTATAACAAAGATGACACTTTTTCATGCATTGCATTCAACTAGACTAGCTGACATTGCCCCAGCTCTTCTTCAGAGGAGAGAATATTTTTTTTTCTGGGCTGACTCTATGCTTGGTGGTATTTTTATTCCTCGTATAGATTTCAAAACAAAACAAAGCAGTTGTTGCTTAGTTACCCCTCTGGAGTGATGGTCTCTCACCATTTTGCAACTCTAATCTCCATGTTGCATTTTTCGTTTGTTAGAGTCTATTTTTTCTGGCTGATGTTTTACACAGACACTTCTGGAAATTTTTTGTCTGCTGGAGTGGGATAGTTGTGTACTGCTGGCTAAAAACTAGAGAAGGGAGCCTGGCTGGGGGGTCTGGGAAACGTCCCACACCAGGAACCCTACAGCAACACAAACCCGAGTTTGCCAAAGGTTCAGGGATAATACTTGCTCTGATGAAATTCTTTGCTTGGGGTGAAAGGGTCTGTATTTCTTTGCTGTTACAACATGGCTCTGTCTTAAGAATAGATACATTTTGGATGAGGATAAATACCAAAAGGCAGAATATCTGATTCCCATCTTCTGCAAGACTTTTTGACTGAGAAGTTTTAAATTGGCATTTTGGAGTCATGATATTAATTACTGCAGAACACAGCAAAATGGAGCTAGCTCAACCGTTTATGCAGTCAGAAATTAATCGGAAAAAAAATCTCAAATTGCTTCCTTTGAAAGAAAGAAGGCATGCCTAATGGCCACAGCTTGTACCTTTACCCTTTTTATGCAGCACTGGGGCATAAGGGAAGAAAAGAGGTTTCCTTAATGAAGAGTATCATTGCTGAGAAAAATCTCCATGTGGTTAAAGACTCTGGATTCTGTTTGCACCAAAATGAGGAAAATAGCTGGTCAGGCAGCGTTTTGGTTTGGTTACCCTGACCTGGAGGAAAAGCTCTTTGGGTATCCTGCAAGCAGAGGCAGTCTGAGACTGTGTGTGTGTACTTGCACCACCGGGCTCAATCTCCTTGCCTCCTCCTCTCTTTCCTCCATGGCATCCCACACAGTGCTCAGCCGTGCATGCAGAACTAGCCTGGTCTTAAATACAGCCTTTCCCCCCTGCTATGTATATATGGCAGATCTCAGCACGTTTCTATCAACCCTGACAATACTTAATTTACAGTCAAAATCAGAGTCTGTTCTCATAAAGCTTCTTACTTGACAGCATTTATGTTGCATGACTAATATGGCAATGGCAGCAATCTGCAATTAGCTGTGTGTCTCTCCTTGCCTCCCTGCCACGTGTCTGTCTGAGCTTGACCTGCTTCCCTTTACAATTTTCTTTCTCTATAATGTATTTTTTGGAGCCCACAGAGGGAATTGTGTGACCCGGATAACTAAATGGTAGAATGAAAGCTGCCGACTTTAGCTCATCAGTTTAGGTCTGACCACGCTGTGAAGTTATTCTCATCTCCTGGCTCATTAGAATAATGTGTAAGAAGGTAGTGGCCTCAGAGCAGTTCCTAGAAGTTAGGTAGCCCACCACCTCCCTGCTGGTTTTGTGCTAGGAGCCTCAGCAGCCATGCTTGAATACATGAACACGGGTAGCGAAGAAAAGACCCTCTCATCCATGGAGCTGGCCTCTTATGGGGACGGTGGGGGCATTTTGCCAGCACTGTGCTGGGGACATGGGCCTGCCAAGCACTGTTTTGTACTCGACAGAAAAAGCCAGCCTCTATTCTGGAAATGGCTACTCCCTGCCAGTGTGTGGAAGGTATCTGTCTCGTGGCTGCTGGACATCCTGACCAGCATCCAGAGAAGTGTGACATTATCGGAACCCGTTTGAAGCCCATGTAATAGTCTATATATAATCTGGTTCATTCCCTTCGACTCTGCTTTCACACATCAAAAAAGACCTGGTGAGGCTAGATGATCCAGTAACTGCCGGAGAGAAGGATTGTTGAGCGGGTTCCAGGTAGAGGGGTCCCCATGCCACCACTGGAGGGGGAGGGACAGAGGTGGGTGAGCCGCCGCCTCCCATTCCTGCCTGCCCCTTGGAGGAGCAACTCGGACAGATCTCCCTTCCCCCAGCTGAGGCTGAGATTTCAGTGAATCAAAGCTATAGAGTTGAGTCAGAGCCAAGGAAAGGCTCTGGCTCAAATCCACTAGCTAAAAATGAGCAAAGCTTTTGAGCCTGACTGGAATCTCTCAAAAAACAAACAAACAAACAAAAATCTTTCCCCAAATCCTTGTCAGTTGTCCCCCTTCTTTTGGTAACATCATTCATTGTATTTTCATCTGTTTTCCAGGTGTTTATCTTTTTCCCCTTCTTGATTCTAAGTGTATCTCTGTACATATGTGTACTCTAGATGTTTTCAGCCAGTCGTGGAAAGTGTTCCTTTTTGTGGTGTTTTCATTGAGACAATCAGGGGCAAAGTTCTTGTGGCAGTGCCAGGTCTAATACCACAGGAAGAGCTGTGTCCGCTGGAAATACCACAGAGAGTACAGAACCCACAGTATTTTCTAAAAACACAAAATGGTTTTGAAAGCAAGTCAAATACTGCATAGTCAGCTCAGATTATTATTTGTCTCAAATTGTTTATTTGGCTTTGTTTTGTTGTTTGAAAGGGGTGCTGAGGAACACGGCTTACGTTAAATCTGTTTTTGCCACCGTGTCTTTCCAGTTATAAATACTGCCGTAAATTAATGGAAATGTCACGATTGCATCATTTTTAGTTCTTTAGAGATCTACCGTTCTGTCAACAGCCAGGGAGCTGCTCTACCTTGAGGTTTTGTTGACACTGTGTCTTTTTAGTTTTGCAGTCTTTGTACTCTAGCGGCATTCAGAAATGTAGCCATGGCCCTGATTTCTGCAGACTTGGATAGAATCGTAGAATCATCCAGGCTGGAAGGGACCCCCAAAAGTCATCTAGTCCGACCTCCCCGCAGTCACAGGGACACCCCCAACTAGACCAGGTTGCCCAGGGCCTCATCGAGCCTCACCCTGAATATCTCCAGGAAAGGGGCCTCAACCACCTCCCTGGGCAACCTGGTCTCACCAGAGCAGAGTAAAGTGGCAGAATCCCCTCCCTGGATCTGCTGGCAACACATCTTTTGATGCAGCCCAGGATGTGATTGGCCTTCTGGGCTGCAAGTGCACACTGCCTGCTCATGTCTAGCCTTTCGTCCATGAGCAGTATCTCTGAATGCATCCCACTGAGATAAGGTATGCTACTCGGTGCACAAGTGCTTGCAGGATCAAGGGCCCCAGTCTGTAAAAAAAACATGTCATGAGTAAATAACCTTAAGGGGAGGAAGGTGAATAGTAAATCTCTGCCATTAAAATGGAAGCAGTTCTCTCCAGCCACTGGAATAGCATGGGAATGTTTTATTTACCTCCTACACTTTAGAAGTAGTTTGGGAAACACTAATTTGATCTTCCTATTAATCAGGGCTCTTCAAGACGGCAAGCAAACTATGGAATAAACTGTTTCTTGGTGATAATCTGTATCAGAAAAAGAGATTTTAAAAGAGAAGAATCTGGAATAGGCAGGGCAGCAAGTGTTGAATGCTGAACTTTGGAAATACCTTCTTATGTTTATGGAAGAGCTTTCTTCTGCAGGAAGAACAGCCAGCTCAATGTATTATTAAGTAAATGATTTCCCAGTGACAATGAGTTAATAGAGGTTGTTGTGCAGAGAATAACAGATGGCCCCTGGAGTGAGTATGCTCCTGGGTCTCAGCTGACACTGTAAACTGTGAGAACACTGCACAAGTGGGTTGTGAACGGTACAAAGCCAGGAGTCTGCGTCTTCTCTTGGGACAATTCTTGTTATTGCAATACGAGCCCTGCGACTGTATGCTTCAACTCTAGCTTAGAGGTGTAACTTCAGCTACTTAATGTTAGATGTCAATGTAAAAGTTTTTACTGCTTTAACCAATGCTAAATTTTACTGTTGCTTAATTACATTGCATGTTAGCTATGTTGTTCTTTATCTGTGCTTCAGGTTTTGTTATGTGCAGGAACATGCTGGTAGAGCTGCTCTGCTTGCTAAGTAGTCTCCTTTAGTAGCATGGAACAATATTATTTTTTTTTCCTAAGTCTAATTCTGACCTTTAGAGATCTGTTGTCCTCCCTAAAAAATGAAGGAAAAAAAGGACAATTTTACACAGTTTATTGTACACCACTTCAAAGACACTGTCCACTTGAGGGGAGAACTTGGTAAACTTGTGGAAAAAGCTAAAGCCAGTGTAGCAATACCATGGATGCCAGCAGACTTGCAGGAAAATCTGGGTGGAGCTCCCTGGCTGGAGTTTGTGCAGAGATAGAATCCTTCTCTTTGTCTTTAATGTGTTGGCATGGTCCACTCAGGAATTCACAGTGCCAGTGGCTCTCTGGAGCCTGTGATGGATCTCTAGCTCTCCCCAAGACTTATCCCTTATGAACGTGAAGTCACATCTGCTCGATGGGGCAATGTCTTCTTGTGGGAATTCCATCTGAAATCATGCATATTTCTGAGGCCTCTTTGCTACGATGGTGGCTGTTCTTGGGGTCTGAGGTGACTGAGGTCAGTCATCTCTCCTGAACTTCAGATGAGCCCAACCATGCTGTTAATGTGAAGGACATCTCCACCACAGTGAGGCAGGGCTGTTCTTATCAACTGTATCTGATGCTTTTATGCTTCCTTGTCCTTGAGGGGAAGGGTCTTTCTGACTCTTTAGTAATTGTGTTAAAATCCCGTTTAGCTGCCACGTATTTTCTCAAGCTTTTCTTTCTCATAATCACTGATTAGCAAGATGTGTGTGTACATGCAGATTCTTCCTTTTTTAATTAGCCTATTCTTAGTGTCCTGTTGATTCACTGTCATAATCCAGTTTTTTGTGACCTCACAATCCTCTTGTGCCTCCTTCATCCAGGCGACACAACGCAGTTAGCTCTAGACAAAAGCACACAGACAATTCTGTTTCTAAAAATGCTCTTATTACAGGTTTGAAGTTGACACATGTCAGCACTAAGCAGAGCCCTCATCTTCTCCCAGCCCGCAGTAAATGTGACACTCCTCATTTGAGGCAGCCCAGTCCAGCCCTCTGAGAGTCTGGGAAAACAGGCCTTGCAGAGAGCCCTGGAGGTCAGCAAAACAGGCACTGTCAGACAAATATCAGAGCAGAAGTTTTCAGAATCTGTATGATTTAGCAAAAAATAACATCTAGTAGACAGCAGGAGTCTGAATATGTGATATAAAGAAGGTGAATACGAGGCCTAAAGAAGGCATTCTGTGTGCAGTTTTCTTCAGGTGCCTTAGATATTTAGTTATTTGTTGCTTTATGAAATTTTCTAAATAAATCCTTAAAAATAAGGCAAAGGCAACTAAATCAAAATCAAGACAGCACACAGCCGTACTTGGGAGTCATGGATAGCACACATAACCCCAGCAGGCCAACTCCCATCATAGTCTGCCTGTTATTTATATGCTACTGGCCATTTCCCACTAAAGTAAAGATTCTTATCAGCCTGGTGGCTTTCTTTGATGTCCAGCGAGGCAGATGCCTTGTACATATGGAGGAAACTGGAAAAGTCTGTATTTCGCTGTATCCAAAGGTCGTGTTTCCCAGAGACTTCTTCGGGGTCCAATCTTTCAGGATTTGTAGTGTCGTCTAAGAATAAGTAAAAAGTAGTCTTTTCCACAGAATAAACTTTGGTCTTGATAATGAGCTGTGAAGTGCTCACAGAGGAAGATTACAGTTTTGAGCTAAAAGACAGCACAAATATAATGGTCTTTTATAAAATAAAGGAATTGCAGTTCCCTGCGGCTGCTGATGTGTAAACCTTAGGTTTTACGTTGTTCTGTCTGTGCAGCTCAACCGGCATGGGGGCTGCTGCCCAGGCTGGGGGCTTCATGCGCTGTCAGTGAGAGATATTATGTGCTGGAGGGGATGATGGGTCTCTGACGTGTCCACCAGCATCACCAGACGCAAATTGAGAAGGGGGCAGAGGCTCTACCGAAAGGGGAGGGAAATCCCCAGTTGGCCATGGTGGATCCTCCCTGGCTGTAATGAGCTGAGAAACAAAGGCTGACAAAATGTTAAAGCAGTGAAATGCAACAGGTTTATGGGAGAGCAGCCGCTTCCTTGTGGCCCAGCTGCTGCATCGTGTGGTGGGGTCTCCTTTGCTGCGCTATCTCCCTTGCCACAGGGCCTTGGGTGGCACCAAGCTGTGGGTGGCTGTGGGACAAGCTGATGGCCATCTGCTGCTGGCTGCTGAGGATGTTACTGGTCTGGCTGGGGCCTCCATCCATCTCTGCTTCATGGAAACAAAAAGGACAAGTGGGTATTTGAGAAAAGGAATTAATAAATAGGGCTGGAAGTGCAGGGGGAGATAAGACTGTGAGAGTGAGCGAGGAAAAAACGAAAAGGGGAAACTCACTGAAATATGAGGTAGTGAGGAGAGAAAAGGCAGACAGTGAGGAAAAGGGGAAGCAAAAGTACAGCAAACAGTGAGCAGGAGGAGTGCTTGCTTCCTCCGCTGCCCCGGCCCTGCTGACCAAGCTCCTCATCATCTCCCTGTGCACTGTCACATCACAGGGCATGGTGCCCGACTTCTCCCTGTTCTTCTGCAGTGGAGCCTAACCCTCACCTGTACTGCGGAGGGCAAGGGCTGTAGAAGCAGAGCCAGGAGCCCTCCCCATCTGCCTGCCCCTGCCTGCTTTCTGAAAGGACTGATCCTTCACAGCATTGATTCCTTCTGTTTCATACTCCTGGGTCTTCCTAAAAAGAGAAAAAATCATCTCCTTCAAGGGAAAGTTTGGGTTTGTGTATGCGTTGTTTCCCAGTGTGAACAATTCTGAGCTGAGGGAGGGGAAGACATCTGTACAAGCAGATGGACCATTTCACACTGCCAGCATGGACACACGCCTAGGATGACAAGTCGGTCCTGGCACTGGTTGTGGTAAGGCTAGACAAGGTGTGAATGAGTTCAAAGACTGTGCTTCTTGGTACTGGACACAGCGTTCGCAGCACTAAAGGATTTTGCAAGTAGTTCCAAGGTCCATGGATGTTTGAGTTCCTGACTTGCCTTGCAGTAGTGCTGGACTCCTCCCATCGCTCCCCTGGCCTGGCAACATGGACTTTGCTTCCGTTGTGACTGGGTTAGAAAGGAACCAGTTCAGAGTGGTTTTAGTTTTCTTTTCTTCCCTTTCCTTTTCTTTCTTTTTTTTTTTTTTTTCCTCTCCCCCTGCAGCAATTTGTGATCCATTACCCTATTGCTTGGCAGACCTCGGTAGGCTATGGATCTTACTGCCTGGTCTCAGAGCTGGGCCCTGTGTCTTACGACTGTGTCCTTCCTGTTCTGTTGTGCCCTTTTTTTTCTGGAAACTTAAGAGTATATGCACCGGGATAACTGCGGTTGCTAGTGGGAAAGGTGTATGTTGTATGTGTGTCCCTTTGCACCAAGTGCTATGTGCCAATTAAACATACCATTGCGTTACAGAAAAATGTCTTTCAAAGTAAAATTCAGTGGCAAACTCTCCCTTACTTCCTACTCATTAAAAATAACAGTCAGTAAAAAGCTTTGCCAGACAATAATATAATAATCTTTGTAAAACTGCATCGTGGTGTTCAAGCTGTATTTTGCCAGAGACCATTAACTGGATGTGTGTTCATAGCCAAATAGGAAGAGTTGTGAACCCTGTGAAGCTTTCCTTGCACCCTATAGAGTGTGGTTTGTTCCTTATGCTGCAAAAGAAGGAATTTTTATATTCTTCTCTAAATTAGTTTTCGGCTTTAAACTGAAAAACCTGTTCTTTTACCTGAAGGCACTTGCCATTTGGATGACACGCTGCTTCAGGCTGGGGAGAGTCTCTTTTAAAATAGGACAGGAGAGACTGGAGCTAATAGGGCAGACTTAATTTGGCTGAAGTCACCGGAGAGCTGTGTTGTTCAAATCTTCAGGCAGAGAGACAGAGCAGCACTAGCCATACCTGTGCCGGAAAGCAGCTTTGCTTCTCTGCCAGATGGGAAGTTGTGACCCGGTTACAGGAGTTTGCAGGCAATAATTTTTCAGAGAAGAACAAAAGAATGAGTCAATGCAAGTAACTGGGGGATGTTGAGGTGGATTAAAGAGCTAAGGCAAGGAGTTCCCCTCTATGTAGTTGGAGTCTGAGCAGGCCTGTCACTGGGACTTTCATCTGTTCAGAAGAAGGGAGAAGAAAAAGGCACTGAGGCTCTAGTGGAGCGGGGTCTAGGGCTGCTGAACTGAGGGGCTGAAAGTGGTCCACAGAGACACTGTGGTAGACACCATGCCCCATGGAGATGGATGCTGCTTCTGGGCTCCAGAGGCTTCGGTCTCAAAGCACCTACGGTCAGAAACAAAAGATGAGGAACAGAAAGGTTCCTCTTTTAATTGGCCACAGTCTAAGTGATGCAATGCCATGGGGATCCCCCTTTAACCTTGCTTGACAAGTGAAGAATGTTTATACTGCTTAGTGATACTGACATCTTTGTTCCATAGTAAAATGAGACAGAGGTAGTTTTATGCTATGAATAAATGTACGCCTTTAATCTGGTAGCACTGTTTGATAAGGTTAATATGATTGTATCAATGTACTTACAACAAAGGAATGGCATTGATAGGTATTCTTGCCAAATAGATTGTACCTTATCTGCTTGTGGTCCAGATACTGAACCATGTGAACACCTATTGGAAAAGGACACAAGAACTCTAAAAGTGAACAGAGGTTTTGTAACTATATCCTTTAAAGACCTTACATCTCAGCCCCATTTTTTGTTTTTACCAACAAAAAATTGCAAATGTTTTTACACTTTCTCTCCTGCTACACTGCCAAAACCCAGCCTAACTTCTCTTTCAAAAACTGATAAAATTGCAAATGCCTGAAATGGGAAGGAGAGCTGCAATACCTCCTGCAGCTGCTATGTTCACAGTGGGACACTTTAACAAAGAGGTAACAAACAGATTACTATATACGATCTCAGTTGAAAGTAATTACTACAATTTTCAAAACTGGGTGCTGATGGAAAAGCTTCTAAACCTGCAGTTAAGCACTCTGAAATATTAAGAGGGAATAAGGTGAGACTTTCATGTGGCATTAAGTCCATGGTGAATGAGGTGATTTTGAAGAGGTGATTTATGATTTATTTTTTTTTAAAAACGTAGAAATACTTTAAGGTTTATATAGGTGCTGAACTATCCCATTCTCATTGAGCATGCCGACTGCACCAAAGACTGTGTGTCTGTGTTAGCTTTGAAATGGCATTTCATAGAATCACAGAATTTGTGTGCCTTTATGTGAGTTAAGAAGCTGACTTTCAAACTGGGCTTTACAGAACTTGCAAACAGAAAAATTGAAGCTTCTCATGCTGAAGGTTGGTGCCAAAGTCTTCGGTTTCTGTGGAATCTTTCATTAATATAGATTTTGTCTTTAGTCATCACAGTGTTAAGGAGAGCAGATGGAAATCAAAGCAGCCTCTTCTACATCGGCGTCTAGAAAGGGAACTTGTGGTCTCTGAGTTTTGCTTCACTTTGCCAGAGCAGATCTAACAGACTCTCACTGCGAGTGTAGTGCTGTGTGTGAGAAGCCGCAACACTGAGAATCACACTGCCTGGCAAGGTAAGACAATAAGCAGTGAATTTGAGTATCAGCTGTAGGAGTGTCATCTGAGGCTCTTAAAGTTGGAGGCAGCCAGAACTGGAAGTAATTTCTGAAGTTTTGTCTCAATGCTTGACGCAATCCCATTCCCCCTTCAGTACATTCGGAAGCTCTATATGGAGCAGGAATGAGTGGAGGCATGCTGTAAATTCAGCTTTTCTTTATGCTATATGTGATGTCTGTGCTGCCACTTTTCCTCCCAAGTGGCTGAAAAACACTCACATCTTCTTTCTACCCCTTTTCTTAGAATTTAAGCAACTCTCTTGTAGTTTCTAGTATTAACTAACTGTGGTAGTGATGAAGGATTTTGAGCCTGGCCAGAGGACTGTACAGCCTGTGGTGTAGGATGCACTGGCAATCACACGGCTGTGCAGGCTGCCCTCTCCTCTTGCCTGGGATGAGCTCTGTGTGCTGCTGAGCGGTTGCTTTTTTCCAAACCCCTAAATTCACATGCTGATTTCTGAGATTACTTTTCAGTCGGGGCATGGTTGTAATTATTTTTAATATATTAAAGACATAAAGAGCCAAAGTCAATAATTTTTATGACCTGTTTAATGCCAAACATAAAACCAGAGGATTCGATTCCTCAATCGCTTTTGTGTTTTTCTGCTTTGGAGTTGGGGGTGGAAGATTAAAAAAACTGAATTTCAAGTATAACACATTAGGGTTTTTGGTATACTGGCTTACTCTATTTTTGCTTAATGTATTTTCTTGGACTAATTATTTTTTTCCATACCTCTTGTTCACTCTTCCACTGGCTACTGCAGCGATGGATTAAGCACAAAACGAGCGTATAGGTATTGGGTTGTGGTCTTTTCTGTGTTCTGGGAAGGTATACGGTGCTGGAGTAGGAGGGATGACCTGGGTCATGAAAGTCAGTCCTTTGCTCTTATGGGCAGCCACAGCATTAAATGTCTTTCATACATTCATCCTGTACTGTCACAAAGCTAATTACTTTTCAGCCTTTCCCTGTCCTATTAGAAGGTTGTTCCAGATTCTTACTCTACTGAGGGGTTTCTAATCCACCTCATTTTAAGCCTAAACTTATTTATGGTGAGTTGATATTTACTTCGTGTGCCAAGGTTTTCCTTCAGCTTCAGTAGTTCTTTTCTCTGGTTGCTCATTTTCTGGTCCAGTATTTTCATAGAGAGCAGTCATGTATCCTTCAGCCTTCATTTTGCATATTTGTTTGTACCCAGGCTTACACTGTGAAAAGTAGGAAAACGGCAGAATGAAGGACACATTTCACATTAGAAATCTGTGTCCCTCTGTCACTGGATATTCCTTGGGCTTATTTACTGTTCTAAAAAGCTTGCCAGTGTTGCTGCAGTATCAGAAGCAGCAGTGCTAGACCCAGTTTACCATGGCTATGTCTCTGGTCTGTTGAAAGCACTGCCTTCCACTATGGCAGTGCTGTTTCCTTGCATTACAGGCCATCCATCCATCTCCATCACTCACTCATATACTTATCTGTAAGATGTAGCCTATTGTAATTTGCTGATACAGCACAACAGCATCTCAGTCTATTAAAAGGGCTCTTGGATATACGGGCGGTACAAATACAAACGGTGGAGCTGATGGAAAAGCAAAGTTGAAAAGGCTCGAGGCTTTCCTATTGCAATACGAGCAGTAAAGACTGTTAGAAGGAGCCAAATCCATCAAAGCAAGACTTGATTTAGGTCTCCTGATCTAAGACTATCATCCTTAAACCACGTGGTTAGATGATAGTGTGGAGGCATGTGGGGACTTACTCTGTTGCATAAACACAGATGCCTGTTGCATCCTCCCTGTGACGCCCTGCAGTATCTCAGATGATCCTCCTGGGTTGCAACACAGTGTACGTAACACACGACCTGGACTGGCAGGGGAGGCCACGTGGCAAATACCAGGGCAACTCAAACAGCACAAAACTTTTTAGGTGTTTAGACGTCTAGATTAAAATGTCTGTGGATCTGAAAGGTTCTCTTTTGGGGAATCTTTTTTAGTGTGTAATCATTCTGATGCACTTAATTAAAGCGCAAAGACCAACAGTGTATATATTTTGAGAAATGTAATAAAGCTTGCTATTTTGGCAAGAGGGAACATTGGAGAGAGCAGGTTAAAAATTCTAAAACAAGCTGAACAGAACTTGTCTGGATTTCCTTTATGTAACAGCCCCTCTCCATGCTCTCCCGAAAGTGTTTTGCAGATCATCGTTAATAGAATTTTTTTTTCTAAATATATTTGTTGTCTATCATGTGAAGCTTTGGTTGCGCAAGTCTTGCATCTCATGCAGTGAGGCTGTTCATATGAAAAAGGATGCCAGTATGCTGAAGAATTAAGGGCTGTGTCTCAGACTGTAGATTCATTGGGGTAGAGGCCAAATTTCTGATGTTTGCATGTAATATCAACACATAATTAATATGTTAAAACAATGTTGAATAATCATGACCACCTCGTTCAAGTCCTTCTCCTTGTATCATATTCCGCTATTAGGCTTTATACTAGCCAGTTTTCTTTAGACGCTGTGTTTGCCAATTACTAGCACGTGAGTGTTAAAAACCTGTCCAATATTAATATGTTGCAGGTTTTGTCCCTCACCGTCTCCCCTCAATATGAACTGTTGTTTAATTGAGCAGGTTGGCAGACTCCATTGATTTATTTCATGCAAGCTCTTTTTAGCTGTGTCGTTGCTATGGCAATAGGAAAACATAAACAGTATAAATGAGTAATGGCGATAAGGAATTGTTAGCTGGCAACAGAGATGATACATTTTGACACTTTGTGAGATTTCTTTGTTGCTTGAGGACAGAAAACAAAAGAAAGGGATGGATTTCATCTGTCACAGGAAGAATATCCAGGTGGAGAACACGCTGAATTGGGAAGGGATGCATTAACCCCAGGGCAGCCTTAGATCTTTGGTACCTGTGACAAAGCCCTGGGGTCCAAAAGGATGTCCAGAAAACGTTAGAATGGAAACCCAGACTTGGTTGCTGTTACTGCGACCTGGAGTCTGAGCTGTTCTGGCCCACGGCTGAGTTTCTGTAGGAATTAATTGTCATCTGTAAAATGTTGGTTGGATTTAACTCCTCCTTGAGAGATTCCAGCTCTCAGCAGCTTCTCCCCACTTTCCTCCTGAGCTGCTGTGTCCTCCCAGCAGGAAGGGCAGCATCACCACTTGACTCACTGCAATCAAAGTAGGGGGTGTTCAGATGTTACTGGTGGGACTCCCAGATTTCACAAGTCCCCATAGTGCTGAGAGACCACTTTGCACCATGGGCTTTGTAATCGGTTTGCACAGTCCTAACCAAATGGAACTACAGCCTGCTGGTCCGGGCCCCACTTCAGAAAACGTAATTGTTAAGTCATGTGCAGAGTTTAAAAAAACCACAACCAGTTACTGGAAGTTATATGCAAAGCGTGGCTTTTTGCTGGTATAAATCCACACAGCTCACTGGAGTCTGCCCTAGTGACAGCTGATTGTGTTTTTCTGAAGATCTGGCCATCAAATAGGTTATTTGCTGACTGCTCATTCCTATCTGCTAGAAATGCTGCGGGACATGTAGGGTTACGTGTAAAGGATTTTTACTACGCTTGCACTCAGTTAATCTTCCCAGTTTTGGTTTAAGTTTCAATCAGATTGACAACATTTTTATTTTGTCCAGACTTTCCAAGGAGTAAGGTGCTGCACAACAGGAGTATCAAAAGTATCAAAATCTAGTCATCCATGTTAAAATCAATTTGGATTCTTTGGATATTAATTGCAAAAACTGTGGAATAATGACTGGGGATTTGATAGATGTCCAGTATAAACAGATGAGACTGGTGTTAAGCCTGCATTGCCATTGCTGCCTTTCTTGCTTCTAAGGACTGTGATTTTAATATCATCTGTTAGGGAGTCTTGAGCCTGTAGTTGTATAATACATCTAGAAAGCTGTTGGCAATGAAACATACTTCAATCACTTGCAGCTGTGAAAAGTGCAACTTCCTAAATAATAGTCAAAAGGGTCAGATTGCCTGGGGCACTTTTACTGCTCCCGGTACTTATAGTCATTACTCTAACATTCTAGTGCCCCTTAATGAGGTCTGTTCGGGTGATGGTAACAGCAACTCTTGGTGCTCAAAAGGTACTTTTGTCTTAGAAGATACGGAGTTGAAGTTAAATGAATGAGAAATGCAAAACTCAAGACCAAAAGTACTGGAGGTGTTTTTCTTGGCATGGGATTGTAAAAATCTTGATCCATGTTAGCTTGAATTTTATGCCTGGCATATGGAATATAAGGCATGATATCGCAATGGAAAAATGAACATGTTGTTTCTAAAAATGCAAAGCCTATTTATATGGTATAGAATGTAGCTTCCTGCTGGGACAGCTCAGGGACAGGGCAGCGTCTGCTTAGGCCAGGACTGGGTTTTCATTCAGTTTGTGTTGCGTCTGCAGGCACCCAACCACTGCAGCACTCAGGGAAGCAGTCCTGAGGACCAGTGGGTCTCACATCTCCCCAAGCAGGGCCTGGACCAAAGGCCAGAAAACCTTCCACAAAAACCTCCTCAACTGCCATGACCCGGTTCCTTTGGGATGAGGTGCTGAAGAGACTGCCAAGAGAGCAGAGCATTCACTGCTTAGATTCAGTTTGGTGAAACACAGACCTTGTTCATTGCCTGCACGCTGTGCTCTGATTCTAGCACCTTTCAGAAGCTGAGAAATATGAAAATGGGAAGCTTTGGAAGTGAATGGTAATGACTATTTCCTGGTAATTTGCAATAGTTGGTTACTGTATGGAGAGTCAGAGAACAAAGAGATGGGATATTGATTTATGAGTATCAAATAGATGTAGCTGCGTTTATTTCCACTCTCGTGAGAATACTTACTCAATCCTCCTTGGCTTATTTGCAAGAAAGTAATTTTATTGTTTTTGTGCTGTAAAGTTAAACCCACAACTTCCTAGCAAATATGAATTATTCTATTTTCAACATGATTCAAAGCTAACCTGGCACTGAACAATACATGCGTATGGCTTTTAAAAATTTCAGTTTATCGTAGGCATAATTTCCTATTAAAGCTGTATTGTACTCTGACCCATCCCCTTATAACAAGCCAAGATAAAAGAAGAAACATTTCTCCATTCTAAGCAGTCATTAGGCATTACACAACTATTTCCTTTATACTTTCTGGTTTGCCAGAGCCTCATTCAGATTAAGATTAGTGTGGCCAGCCTGTTGTTTTCCAGTAAGCTTTTCTCTTTCCTTTCATAAATCTATGAAAATTTCTTTTATGAGTTTAGGTGCTCTGGAAATGTCAGTAAGCACTAACTGAGATTTGTATTGCATTCTGAAATATCTATGAAAAATGTGATTATACAGTTACCTCCTGCTAGGATTTCTAGTGTCTTTACTAGAGTATGTAGTTAATCCCAGCTGTTGTAATAAATAATGAAATTCTCTCTTTGGGGACTGACAGAATCAGTCCAAGTGCAATCCTAAGAGCAAGATGTAATTCTTACACTGTCTAGGTTGTCTGATTGAAAATGAATGTGTATTATAAACTTCCTTGTGTGCGATACCAAGCTGCGATGCAGCAAGCACTTAAGCACAAGCTTAATTTAAAATTATCTTGATTTTAATGAGATGTGCTTGTGTGTTGCCCTGGGCATGATCCTGTCTTAGAGAAGATGCAGGGCCTTGGTTTTCAACAGAATAGTTTCCATGGAAGTTAGTGCCTGTACTCTCTCTAGGCTTTTCCTAGAAATTGGGATTCATTTGCAAGGGATCAGCAGACACACTTCATGTCCAGCTGCTTATCTGTGTCTGCCTGCATCCCTCTGCAATCTCTCCCATAAGTTGTGGTCAAACTACTTTGAGCTATTGCTCACAAATTGCAGTTTTTACTCTTAACAGTGTTTACAACCTTTTTTTTTTTTTTTTTTTGGTGTTTTTTAAATGAATTGTAAGTGCTTTGACTTAAAGGAAAATAACAAGTCCTTTGCTTCTATAAACGCTCCAGCCTTCAAATCTGGAAAAGGCTGATACAGAGTGGGAGGGAATAAAACATTTTCGATTTCCATGGTGAATAGGGCAAGAAATACTATATTCATTCTTAATTATAGAGAATATTGGAAGTTCGATAAGTTGGAAAAACCTCCAAACAACGAGGACGGTGAAGCAATTCAGTAGGTTCCTGGGAGTCATGGAGCTTAAGAGAAGCTTAGGCAAATGTGTGTTACGGGTGACATAACTGTATTAATCCTGCCTTGGCACAGAGGATGGTCTTGGTAACTTCTGCAGATGCCTTCTAGCTCTGTGATTTCATGTTCTGCCCTGTGAAAGTATAAGTTTTTCTTGGAGTGTAAATTATTGACTGACTTCTTTGCCCTGCGCAGGATGATCTTTTGGCTCTGGCTACATTTTGTTCTGGTTTACCTGTTTCTGTGTTCTCTGCTGGGGTGTGAACTGGGACCAGTGCATTCCACCTTTAGCCTTTACTTGTGATGGACAGTAGCCCAGGTTACTTCTGTTTGCTGATTTGCATCCTGTTTCGTGTCTCCTCTGAAAAGTGGCAGTCCTGTATATGGCAACTGGGTGCTGAAAACAGCTGTCTGTATATTGATCAAGGGTCTGAGTTTGGGCACAAGACTCAATCAGGCTGATCCTTGCCCTTTCACTGTGTTTTGCTTTGCACTTAATGCCTTTCTTGCTCAGAACAAAGTCCTGCAGCAATTGTGACCCGTTTCTGTTGCACGGATGCAGTACTGCCAGCTCCAGGGGATTAAAAATCAATATTCCAGACCAAAAAAAAAAACACCAAAATGCACTAAGCTTAAGGATTTTTTTTTTTTTCATCACACTTTGGTTCTCTCTGCTGATTCAAGCTTTTTTCTCCAACTACAAGAGGCAGAAGTCACCTTTTTGCCAGGAATCCCCAGGATCTCATGCAGTCATGTTACCCCAGGAACTGGAACTTCAGCCTTCAGAGAAAGATCTGCTATTCTGAGATTCCTGAAAGAGATTCTAGACCTGTTGACATTGGTATTTAAAAGTGAAGAAAAAAAAGAAAACATCCTGGGGAGAACATAATGCCAAAGTACTAGGAGGAAGAATTCTGTCCAAAATTACTTGGTTTAAAGGCCTTGTCAGATCAGTATTTGGATCTCTCCCAGAACAGTATTTCCATGCTCTGAAACACTTAATGATTTCCAATACATAAAAGAGTAGTGTCTATGTCATAGACCTATATTCATTCTGAAATAAAAACAAAACCCCAAAACATATTTGTGAGATATTGCTTCCTCTGTAATATTCTGAGGAATCACTGCAGTCTTTCACTAGATCTTACTTAGTTTTTCTTTGTCAGTCCATCTTGAAAGCTCCTATCTACTGTGTTCTGACACTATTTCTTGAGAGCTAATTTTTCAGCTCTTAATGTCACTTCACTCCAGTGTGCCCTAGAACTTGTCTCCTTAAATTTACATTTTTTTATGTAGCGTTTTATGCCATTTTAAAATTCTCTGTGTAGAAACAATTGCCTTTTACCAGAAAGTAATTTTCATTTTTTTAAAGGAGAAAAAGGCTCAATTCAAAATTATATATGGTGACATGAAGGACTTTTCTAAATCAAAGATGATAAAGAATGTCTTAATTCTCTTTTTTTAAACATCAACTTCATTTTTCAAATACACTTACTAATTTCTCCTGGTATATTGGGGGTTGGAGAGGAGGGAAAGTACCTATTAAAGCTCAAAGGGTGAGTGTTGGGTTATTCAGAAGGGGCAGGTCCTCCCAAATCCCACTCTGCTGCCAGCAGCTCTGGTCGGCTCTAAGGCAGTCAGTCCTGTGAGCTCTTCTGGCTCCTCAGTCCCTTTGTAACTGAAACATGGGTTCCTGTATTTGTCCATGAGTTAGAGGGGTCATTAGGATTTCCAGCTTTTTAATGTGGGCACCTTGGCTATCTGACTAAGTTGAGGCAGGGTAGACCTGGGCCGCCTTTGTCTTCTTTTCCCTCCATGTATGTGGTAGAGGTTCATTTTAGACTTTTGCTCCCATTCATGTACAAAGAGCTGAACTTCATCACAACACCTGGAGATAGCCACAGTCCCACCAAGCAGAGCACTCATCACAAAAACAATACCCCAGCTTTCTGGTCTGAGATTTTCTGAGAAGTTCATATCGGGCAGTTACCAGTCTCCTTTCTGTACCTACATTTTTTATTTCTTCTGCTCTTCAGCTGGGTGGATAAGTGGGAATCCTTGAGGTGTCTGTGTAGCTGGGAATTCACTGCTGAAAGTATTGCGTTCAGGAAATGCCATTTTTGAGCAAGAATTATCAAGAATCGCATCCTATAAATCCCATCTTCATAACCCATAAATCAAATCTTCGGGATTTTTGTGAAAAACTTTGGTTTTATCAATGTCATTACTTTGTTTATGACTCTTTTTTCTTTATTAAGGAAGGTTAGGCTCACTGGTTCATAAGTGATTCTCCTTTCTATGGTCAACTCTTGCGTTTCTCTTGCTATATGGAGTCTTTTTTCCCCTAAGTAGACAGTTTTCTTCATCTCCACCTTTAAACGACGTAACGTCATCTCCTTGCAAGTCATTCAGCGTGTCCATCTAGCCAGAAACATAGATTTTCTTGTTGAAGCCCTTCTGCGATGTTGAAGAATTTTAAAGTATACATTCCTAGTATATGACCTCTTTGGCTATATGGTGATTATTAATATTACAGAAGCAACTAAGAGGAAATGACATCAGTAGATAAGATGAACTGTGCAATAGCAGAAGCTTTATTCACGCTGAATACGCTATTCATTTGCACAGAAAGATCATTTCTCAATTCAAAGAGGAATATTCTAATTTAAGGTCTAACTTCAGCCATATGTCAAAATCTCTACAGAAACAAAGCTTACCACTGTGCAGTGATCCCGTAAGAAACACACTCCCCTTTGTGGATGGGCGAATGGTAGGTGCATCGAACCCGTGGAGCTCTCGTTTTTCCTGACAAGCACTCTTTTTATATCAGAAAACATTTCAGTGTAGTCCATTTGCTAATTTAAAATAGGTGTAAAATATAGGAAATACCATAGTTAGTGGTCTGCAGGTTAACTCTCCCATAAACCTAGGCTAGGTTTATATTACTCATTTAATCTGATTAGAAGGTGCTTGTAGTTTATTGCAGAAGTCAAATTTCAAAATACACTTCCATGAAACAAAATCATATGTAGAAATGTAATTGAACATAGGTGATAACAACAGATATCCCAAACACAGAAAGTTTAAAAGAGTTTTCCATTTAGCTGCACAGGGAAAAGCAGGAAATGGTGGCCTGGCTCGCAAAATCAACGTCAGTGGTATGGCGCTGGAGAGAGAACTGGAAAACATTTTGCATTTTGTGTCATACCTGCGAGTCTGGGGCCTCAGGCCATTGAAAAGAGGGAGGGAAATCCTGTAGAAGTTACTATACTTTTTGCCAGACCCTATCAAGAAGAGATAGTAACCTCTATCAGCAGATAGCTCAGCACAGCCACCCACCCTTCCTATGCTGTCCTCGCTTCTGTGCTTGAACACAATAGGATTCCATAATTTCATTTATATTTAAAACCACGTGCTGTCTGCCTTTGGTCACCGCCGTCACCTCTATTGATATAAATCAGAACTTAACAATGGAAGGCCCTAAATAAGTGCACCGTGCAGATGACAGACGTACAGTCATGTATCTCCACTCGGGTCATGTCACAACACCGTCGTCGCTGTTGCTGCAGGTCAGAGCAAGGTCTCTTTCCCTATCCATGTGTTAGCCATAAGCCTTAGTGGGAAGAAACTTTGGAAAGGGAGTAGTAGTAAAATAATGTTTTCATCCTGAAGCCATGGGAGTTTTGCAGAAAACCTGTCTTCTGATAAGATTAACTTCTTGACATTTTTGGCACACCCAGGTCAATATCATTCTCTGATAAATACTTCAGAGTTCCTCCAGATGGATTTACTTATTCTTGGAAGTTTTTGCTTGTGATGTATATATTTTTAATTCTGTCTTGTCACCAAACGGAGGAGGAATGAGAACAATCAGGGAGGAGTTTGTTTTCTAAACCCTTACATTCAAACTGAGAAGTCAGGGAAGAATGACAGAACTGGTGCAAACAAACTCATAGTCTGCTGAAATTACGAATTAATTGAAACCAGGAAAATTCTGATGTAGACAGTGAGGAATTACAACCAGTTTGGTTTTTTTTTTATAGACCTGCTGTTTTTTACAGGTATTTGTTGCTCTTCAAGTATGTGTTTTATTTATTTATTTATTTATCACTTAGCCATTTGTTAGCCTATGGCTACTTGCCAGGATTTAGGAAGAACAAACGTCTGCTCAAGTTACTAGAGTTACACTGCAGATAGATCTAGCCCTGCGTGTTTGCTTTGTCATTTGACTGCAGCGTTGACATGGTTATTGGTGTGTCTTCCTCCCCTGGATTACATACTATATTTTTTTTTTTCTCCGAGGAGGGGAGAATTTGGCAAGGAGAACTGAGAAGCATCTGTCTCTTTCCTGTTGTTCCTTCCCTCTGTAACTCAGAGTAGGGCAGTCTTGTGGACAGCTATAAATTTAGCTGCTAATTTTAATTTTAGGAACCTGTTCTGCTTAGGTTTTGGCAAGAAGGGATTCCTGGGTGAGAGGAGAGTCCTGGGATTGTACCCACTGAATTTTTTTGCACATCCCTGGAGAAGATCCCTGTGTATTTTGTGTAATGTCCCCAGATTTTACCAGATCATAAACCCCCAGCAAGGTCCTAGTGTGGCTGTTTGTCCAGAGCTTGTCTTATGAGCTAACTTGTTTAGAATGGGACTTAATTCTCTGCGTCCCTTTCAAAGGGATAGCTCAAAAGGCGACATAAAGGATGTGAAAAATGATGTGCCTTAGTGGTCTCTTTACAAGTAGTTGAGCAGGGAAGAGAGTTTTTCCAAAGGATACCATTTTTCTTGATACAGTTGATTGGGATGCAATAGTGAAGCTCCATAGTTGTGGTTTGTGATCAAATATTACTTTTTGCAGTTAAGAGATACTTAAATTAGACAGAGATTCACAGAATGGCATTCGCTATGTTTCCTTTCTGCTCGCTACAGCCTGGCTTTGACTCATATGCCTAGCTGAGAGGTTCTTTTTTTGATCATATTTGACATTTGCCCATAGCTAGAAAATATGACAGCAGATTCCACGAAACAAAGACTGAAATTAAAAAAGATGTCATACCTACTGTTTGGTGCCACTGGTGGAGTGCTGAGCCTCCTTTGTATTGAATTATTTTAACAAGAATATTATGTTATATATTTTAAATATATACATCATATATATGTGTAAGACTGATAGTAGTATAATAATGAAGACATCTGCATTTCTGACAGTTCTGTACATTCACTGAAGTTTATCCTTTTTATTCAATACACTTTTTGTGTGTTTTATAATAATGAGAAGATTTACAGAAAATTTAGATGAGAAAAAACACTAATTCTTAAAAATTATGTTTTCAGGATCACAAAGGTAAAGACTTGGAGTCAGCTCTTAAACAGACCGAATTGGTGTAGTTCCTAGATTTCCAGGGAGCAGCTCCAATTTGCATCAGACAAAGATCTCTCCCTGTTTCATTGAAACGGTAATTTTCATGCAAAACACACCAGACATCACAGGATTCCAGTAGTTCCGGCCCATTTGTCTGCTGCTGCTAGGAAGTTGTTTACTCTTTTGTATCACTCTCTGCTGACGTCTGCTCACTGAACAATGTCATCAAATTTCCTGTTTTTTGGCTTGTGGAAAGTAGCTCCCCCACCTTATGCTGAAGCTTTGCTGCATGGAGATCCGTGGAGCCGGATGCGCCCAGCAGACAGGATGTAAGGTTAAATGCAGCGTAGCTAAATAAATAAAGTAGATGCTCAGTTGTGAACTGGAGCTGCCTGCTTACCAGGAGGATAAATACTGAGCAGTGATAAAAACCCGCATTTGTTTCAGGCTGAGGGTTTTTTAATGGCTTTTGAATTTTTCTTTTCCACGAGTGCACTTTCTTGCAGAATTATGCTAGTAGCTTCCTGAAGCAGCTTGAAATTGTTGATAATGTGGTGCTGTATGATGTCTATGCGAAAACACCTCATCTAGGTATTGCAAAACATTCTGCAAGCTGTTGACTGTGAAGCTGCTGGTGCTGTAATTCCGTAGACAGAGGAACTGTCAACAGTGCATTCATCAATAGTTCCTCTACCAGCCAGCGCAGCAGAGTCTGGCTGCTGAGAGCAGGAGCACTCAAACTGCCAGGGGTCTGATCCCTTTACGTTTTTGGTTCGCTTGTTTTTTGGCCAGTGCCACAGGGTTATTAACTTCCACTTGGACAAGGACCAGTGATGAGCAAGGCAGACCTTAGTTCAACAGTTCTTCCAGACAAAGCTTGGGGCAGCTTTAGTTGGTAGTACTAACAGCATCCATATGTCAACAACATCCTCCTGTCATCCATAACAAGAGGAAGTGCTTGGAAAAAAGAAACAACCTTTGTAAAAATAGGGCACGCTGTGTGCCTTACAGCACTTGAGTCTTGTGTCTCTTCTGTAGGTCTGTCATGCTCCAAATGGTTCCCCCCAGCTTAGTGTTACTTGGTCTCCAAAGAGCCTGTGTATTTGGCAAATAGCAGTTCTCACTTCATGACAGCAGTTCTTGTAAGGAATCTTCTATGGTCTTTTATTTTAAAAAACGTACAAACAAACAAAACCAAACCAGAAGAACAAACAGACCCCACAACTCAGAACATTTGGAGTTGTCCTGCAGAGCAATGAACAAGTCAGGAGATGTCTGATGACAGACAGACCAACTGGGTGTACTGGGGTGGTATGCAGGAACCAGCCTATTGCTAGAGGGGTTGAGTTTGCCTTTATCTCTTTTTGAGGTTTTTATTAAGATTCAAACAGAACATTTTGCCTAGTGCCCTTCCCTACTAAATTCAGTTTTGCTGCCCTGTCTCAGTGATGTTTTCAGTAACTGGAAGTAGTCTGAGTGTGCAAAGTACTGAGTGTGGAGCATCTGGGCTGTCACCTCATTGAAATGCTGAGTTCTCTTTGTCTTTTCTGACTTTTTCTGACTTTGTTTGGGTCTGTGCAGAAACAAAAATAGTGTTCTCCTCAGAGTAGCTTCCTTTATGATGAGAAAGGAATATGATGGTTTCTGCCCCAGTACGGACTTCTTGTTCTCCCAGCATCCTGCATCCCTTATGGGGCCCATAGTCCATGTATAGGGAAATGAACTGGATGCAGTACCCAGCCAGGGGTACCTGTGTGAATTTGGTTTGCTTGTTCAGGTGTTTGGTTGCATTTGCAATGGGACTGTCTCATTGAGATCATACCAATCCCTAAATATGAGCGTTCTCTGAGATCTGCTGCCAAGTTGGATAAGTTGTAGTCAGCTTGCACTTCAGTCAGTTAAACCCTTGCAGTGAAAACCTTGCACTTTGCACAAGTCAAAATAAAGAAGTTGATCTAGTCCATGGTGTCGACCTGCCTGTAGCACAGGACCCACATCAGTCACCTTCCGATTTGGATCAAGCCCTGTCTGTGCCGAGGGAGGCTCAGGAAAGAAGCAGGAAAGGAGACGGCTGCAGACAATGAGCTCAGTGCCTAGGCAAAGGTAACGCTTCATCCAAACAACTGGCAGGGCCTTCTCTCTCTTTGTTTCTCCCCTGCCCTTCTTCCTCTCTGTGTATTCCCTGTTCCCTCCTCTACATATTTTCAGAGATTCATCCTGTACCTTTGTGCTCTCCCATCAGATAACAGCAGTGGTGTTTGATTCTTTTGACCTCTGTTCCCCCCATCACTACTCTGTTTGCAGTACTGTCCTTTTAATATCCTCTGGTCCTCTTTTACGTTCCCCTTTGCAGCTTCTGCTGAAGTCTGAACAACTCATGGCGTTACATTCAGCAAAACCAACCTTCAGGGCTACATCTTCCCAGTGGTAAAGCTGAATGAACTTCCCCTTGCCTGTGTGGACTGTAAGACTGGGCAGAGCTCTCCATCGCTGGGGAGAGGGGACCAAGGGAGTCTGCTCTGCCACCTAACCTGCTCTGCAGTGCTAGCTGGACATGTGCACTGAAAGCATGGTGGGCCCCTGGAGGCCTTGTATAGTGTATTCCTTATCCTCAGGTGGAAGAGGAGAGCTCTGAACAAATTGTGCCTCCAGGGCATCCCAGTACTGACTTTCTTCCTGGGGCCCTTGACAGGGGTTGAGCCAAAGGGCTCAAAATCAGAGCCTTCTGCCTCCTGCTCCTGATTACATTTATTCATAACTTGCCTTCATGGAGATTTATAAGTACAGGTGCAAGCTAAAACTCCTGAAAAGATGTCATTCATTTTATTTCTAACAAATAAATTCCAGATGTTTGCCTCTGACTCCTGGAGTGCTGATATAATCAGCTTGAGGCTCCAGTTGTACAGCCCTGTGTTAGATGACAGAACAGTGAAATGAATGCTGTCACCATTGCCAGTGGCTTGCAGTCAAAGGGATGCAGTTTTTCCAACCATAGGAAACTGAGAGAGTTCCAGAAGAGACTAGGAGAGTCAAGAAAACAATCACTAGGCACTGCAGTGATGGCACAGTAATAACCAGATTAAAAAGAAAATAAAAATATTATATGACAGAAATACTGGAAATAATGGGACATTTCAGGAAGAAAATACACTATCATATACTGTAAAAAAATAGATCCATACTGACCAGAAGGTGTTTCTTGCTGCAGAATCTGTGAAAAGCTTCTTATGGGGGAAATGTTGATTTGCATAGCACTGATTGTAAAGGCTGTAAGTAAAATCTCAGAGTTGAATTTTGGGGAAGAAGTGTTTTTTTCTTGACTGGCAGAGCCAACAGATTCTTCTTACTCTTGAAAAAAATAGCAAGCCAGTCAAATGGTAATCCTGGTAATTCTATATTCTATGCAGATTGAAAAAAAAAATTGGAGCAGGCTAAAAATACAAGGGCAAATTGCAAAGCAAAATCATCAGTTAAGCTTAAAGTTGTCATAAACACTGCAAAATTCTGTCTTAAAACTCAATCTGAATGAGAAATGTAATAAGTGGGATATGAGTTGAGACACCCATAGTTCCATGTTTCCAGTATCAGCAAAATACTATTCCCAATGTAGGCATGTTTCTCTTATTAAAAAAAGCCAGTAAATAAACCCATCTTAGATGCTTTTAAGTAGTATCAGCTCATGGTTCAAACAAATCGTGCTTTACTTCCCAAACAGTAGATGGGTAGCAATGGCAGGGCTGGATTATTTAAGAATGAAGAAGGGGCATGATGCTGAAATACCACCTGCACTCAGTAGGCAATGTATTTGTTAGGTTTGTCTGACAAAATAATTGGCAGGTGAGCAGGTATTCGGCAATCAGGGCCAGCTGCACAGAGAAGAAAGGACAGAGCCGTGATGGGGCTGCCATTGGTGCGAGTGTCCTTTTTAGCTTTCGTTGCTCACTGAACTTGGAAAAGGAGGTCTACGAGGAGACAGAATCCATGCAGCAAATGCACTAGGTAACCTCTCTTCCAGTAGCAGGAAATTGTCGATTGTGTCACAAAACCGCTGCAAATCTTGCTTGCTTCATCTGGAAAGTATTTCTGAGTGCAACCTCATATTGCGGCCTGCAAATTTTGTTACTCTCTTTTGTGGGGAACGTACTGTGAGTAATTTATGGCTAATGGAGTGGTGGTTTGATGCCGTCTCTAATATTTTCCTGCTGTTTCAGAGAAGGTTTGTTTTGTTGGAATACATTTGAATGTTCTTAGCAAAATTAGATTACAGAATATAACTGGATTAAATTATGCACCTCATAGTATATTCTGAAGTCATCCAGAGCACAACGTACTGGTTCAAATTGAGCTGTGAAGACAAAAAAGTAGATCTTTGGTGTTTGGTGGTAACTGCCTAGACTGTATGTGTTGGTGGCTTATACAGTTAGTCAAAATATATTCCTGTCACAACCTAGTATTAAAATTGCAAAGTTCAACATTTAGCAGCACGACATTTGTTTTGTCTTCGGAGGATAAGGACAAAAGAGATGCAGAAGAATCTGCTAACCACACAAATAGGAATGTGGTAAGAACGTTTGTCCTGGCTCAAAGGAACATGCAAACACATAAAACAAGTCAAATGAAACTTCCCATGATTGATAAAAGCTTTCCTAATCAGGAACACTGTTCTCTCCTGCATCTATACTAAGTAATTAGAACCTTATGTTCAAAGTTCATAGAGGAAGAAAAAAGAAATCAGGTGATCTGAGTAATAAAACTTTTTAAGAGTGATCTGCATCATTGTTCAATGATTTTATATGTTTATTTTTATTTTTTAATTCTCCAGGTGACCTGTAGTTTAACTGTAGCTTTACTGGAACCATTCTTAAAGAGGGTCTGGCTTTTCCTTTCTGTCTCTTACGTGAGATGTTAGACTTTATACTACAAAACTATTTACCCCCATTACCTAGTTTATCTGTAATGTACGTTTAATAATATTTCACACAGGCTATCTTTACCATTAAACTGGTTTATAGAAATGCAGTAGATTTTTTACACAAAGCAATAGTTTAGTTTTATTCTCGTCCTAAAACTTTCCAGCAAGGTTTTGTGTCCTAGAAGTCAGGCTGAGCTCAGAGTTATGTCATGAAACTACACTAAATTGGATATTTCATTAATAGAATTTTTCTGTTTGCTTTGGACATTCTTCTAGTATTTCATTGCTTGGGGGGAAAAGGCAAAAGAAAATAAATGAGTACAGTTGGTTTTTTACTCAGCTTTCCCAGAGACACAGAGGAGTTTCTCTTCTGCGTGTTGGAGGCAGGTCTGAGGAGCTCCGCGTCCCCACGGTCTGGTTGTGCAGATACAGTGTCTGTCTTCCCCGAGGGAGGACACCGAGGCCTGCAAATTAACATTTCCTGCTAAAATTTCTGGTAAAAGCTCCCTGCCAGAGCTATCAGCAGTCTGGATCACTGTCTGGGAAGAAACACTTGGTGCAGGGGAGGAAGAAGGAAATGGTGACTGTGAACTTATTAATGGTGTCGCCAGACAGGACTTTAATGTCTATTTTCTCTTGTTTGTTCTTTGGCATAAAGCTTTTGTGCTTGCAAGAGAAAGCCTAGGCCAATTCCATCCTTTCTTAGAAAAAACAGCAGTGAGAAAGCAAAAGTGTTCAGGGTGGAAATGTATTTTGGATAGTTGCAAAACACATTAAAGGAACTTCCATCTTGTCAGATGGCAGAGCTTTTACCTCAAGGGAGATTGATTTTTGGACGGATACCAGTTTCCATTGCAACTAATCGGGGATTTTTTTTGCATAGGTTGACACCATTTCATTCTGGAATGACTAAGTGGAGCCTCTTTCTTTCGTATAGCTCCTTCTTCTAATTCATCCCTGTTATCGGAGTTGGAATGAGGGTGTCACTGCCTGACTGAAGGATGCAGGCTCTGTGGCCTGTGATGGAACAGCCCAGGCTTCTCAGGGTGCATGGCTCCACCACCGATTCCTGTCATCCTACAACATCACACCGTCTTAGATGAGCCAGATGGATTTAGGTGTCAAAAGGTAGTAGGTACCTGGTGATTCCACTATATGAGAAGCTGCTTTACTGTGTTTGTCTTGACTCTGCTCACATTTTGCAGTCTGTGCCAGGGGGAGCAGAGCACCTATTTATTCCAGAGATTGTACGCAATGCTGGGGCTCAAACAGCCCCTACAGATAAGCCCATGTGTAGGGTGTGAGGACTTGTAACTTGAGGAGACTGATAGAGCTTCTAAAAGAACATTTCCTGACATTCTACCCACATTCTAGGAAGGCAAGTACCATTTTAAAACAGCTGTCCAAATGACACATGAAAAGGCCACATCTGCTCAACCAAATGGACCTTTTAACCACCGCTAGCTGTGTGCTCATTATTGTTCATGATTTTATGCAGCAGTTATCTGTCCCTGCAGTTTGCAGGTGAATGCACATGTTTATATGACGGATTTATTCAGTGGTTTTGCACCTTCTTACCCCACGTTCTTATCCCTGCATGTTACAGACCTTTACTTCAAACTTTGTAACTGCAGCAGGATTCTGTGAAAGTTTCACTGCTATCATAAAACTGGTAAAAGTATCTGATAAAAGTATCTCCAGATGATGTCTCTCTTTCATGTAAACCTCAAGGTGAAATAATTTATTTGAGACTATTCAACATCTGTAGATTATTATCTGCATAATTATAGCCCTTGTACTTTATTTCAGAAGAAAAATATTTTTGGTGGAGCGAGTATATCTAGACAATACTGATGTCAATGAACTCCACTGTAGGCAGGATTTCATCTTAAGTGGCTACTTGATACTCAGCTGAATTTATTTCCCAGTTAACGATGACAGTGGCAGAGTGCTTAATGGGCTTCCTTGCTGATGGGTTGTTTATTAAAAAGGAGCTGCCTTGTGGAAGACTGCTGCTGAGACCTCACTTGCCACAGCTTTAGTCCTGTGGAACATGACTTAAGCATTCCTAGAGAAAAAAATCATGCTCCATAATAATTAATTTTATAGCAGCAGTGTCATCTTTGTCATATCCAACCGTTCTTTTGTAAAGGAAATGCTACTTGTAGGCAGAGTTTGCTTTGTATCAAATAGTAGAATTAATTTTTTAAAACATTTTTTTTTCAGTTAAATAGAATGGAGTGTGCCTACCGCAAACCCATATAGAGTGAAATTCTGTTTAAATGAGAACTATTATGGAACATTGCTTTGTTACATCAAATTTGACTTAAGTGCAATTCTGATTATAATGAACCCCCACTTTATTGAAGACATGCAAAGTTCAGGGGACTGGCATAACTGTAAAAAGGGTCTACTGTACTTAGGGGGAAAAAAAAGAGTGATCCAATCTAGCGTGTGTGTAATATTTAATGAGCCCTGTGGGCTGGCAGAGCACTGTGTGTTACTCAACCAGACTCCAGTAGAAAACTGGTCTCAGGTTTCAAACTACCCTGTAGGTCCTCAGAAATGAAGAGGCATCTGTATTAGAGGAAACGAATCACTCATCCCCTCAGCCAGCGAAGTTCCTAGTGGTCAAAAGAAAGAAGGGATCCCCCTTGCTCTTAAATCTATTTGTCTTTTTTCCTCCTTTTGATAAAACCTGGAGTTAACCTGTTGGATTGGTCATCGATGTGAACAAGCAAAATTAATACTAAACCTTAGATTGAAAAATAGGATTTACTACTGGGAATTTCCTTCTATTTTTTTAAAAAAAGACATCTTGAATATGCCTTCAGTCTCAAGTCTTCCTCCGTTTATTGGAGGCAAAGTTCTCTATATAGAAAAGGTTTGAGTGCCAAGAACTTACCTTTCTTTTTTCTCAAATGTCAGTAGACAGCTGAGTTGCAGTCAGCCTGGGAAACTTGTATTCAATAAACAAAAATAGAGAAATGTTCATTATTTGTATTGAACACTTCTTTTTCACTTTACTGGCCTCTCCCACTGATTTAGCATTTGTTCTGCCTGTGGAATTACATCTCAGAGCCTGCTTCTTGGCTGTCTTTGGGAGCAGTTCCCAGGCAGGGTACTTGAGAGAGAACACAAATGAGTTTGTGCTTACTTAAGGTGAGCAGAGCTCACCTTTTGAACCATGCAGAAAACCACATGCCAACGGTGTCCAGCGGGTTCACAGACACCTGAGTAAGCTGTGTGAAGGTGTCGTGTGTGGCAGATGGCTGGGAGAATGGGGAAGAAGTAGAAGGAAGCATCTCCATACTATCACCATCCAGTCTGAGCGGACTATAATCAACTGGAGCATCCAGGATACCTGCATATGGGAAGGCTGGAGATGCGTAAGACAAGATCAAGTAGTCATCACAGGAGCTTGTCTCAGGTGGGCTGCTTGCTATCTGCCCAACTGGGATCTGACAGCAGTTTGCTGCAGGCCATTTGACACTGCTTGGGAAATGTTTCTATGCTTTTATGATAATGGATGGCAGCAGATAGAAAATATGATTATGGTCTGTAAAGCGTGAACTGTGTCAGTGCAAACAATGGGTTATTAACAACAACAGAAAAAGCAGAAGTTTGTTCTTTAACAAATGGGCTGTTTAGGACAAAAGGAAGATCTTCTAGGAAGCCTAGCAGATCCACTGGCTGGTTTATGCTATTTTTGTGCTGTGCTCTCTTGCTTTGCTTGGTCTGTTTGTGGCTATTGCAGTGTTGGTAGATCAAGGCATGAAAAGTTTGTTTGACTTAAAGAAAGTAATTGGAAATCTTCCTGTTAGGCTGGAATTTCCTTTTAGTCAGCTGACTTTGTTCAAATCCAGATGGTTCATGGGAAACTGCCACTGAAATTCATGTCTGTAAAGAAAAAAACCCACAACTGATAGTGATGGACATCTGTTGTATCCTCCTGCATCTGTAATAATTTCTAAAATAAAACTAGTGAGTGGGTTTCACTAGACAGAAGAGAACTAGCTGACAGATACGAAAGAGATTAGCACTTACTGCTATGCTCCAGGATCTTGCAGAATCACAAGAGAGCAAGCAGTTTTAATAATACTAAACAATAGAGCTACTGTGCCATATTTAAGTCTCCCAGAGTGCCGTGCAGCTCGACTGTTAAAGTGCAGGCAGCAAGAATTTCCCTCTGGGCCAGAAGAATGTAGTATTTGTACTAGAGTGTCTGCTCAAGTCGGGGGATGGAAAGTCAGCTACAGCCTGCCTGCAAAATTAATACACCTGAGGCAGCAGTAGGAGAATGAGAGGTTCCTTTTCAGTTAGACAAAGGTGTTGGTAAAGCCAAGGCTGGATTTATTTGTTTGGAGTGTTGGAAACCCCAGCATGTTTAATGCTTTGGTTTCAAATGTGTCTTCCCCGGTGACCTGCAAGACTTCCAGACCAATTTCTTCTTTGGCTAGCCTTTACATCTGGGTAGAGGTTGTTTCTGCCAACAGATGAGAGAGGATAGGACACTGAAATTTTTATATTGATGCTAGCCTATGAGGAGTTAGCTGGACCCCAGAGCTTGGTTGTATCTCTCCTGGCCAGTGCAGTAGCCAGACTCGTGTCAGGTAAGGGGAAAAGGGGAGAGGAAATAGGTCTCAGCCTTCTGGGAATTGCCAGACACCCTGTTTTTATGTGGCTGCCTTTAAAGCATTTTGTGAGACAGAGTGTGGCTGGTCCTGATTGCAAAGAGGAAAACAGTGTGGTCTCAGAGTTGCTGGAGTACAAAGGAAGGGCTGCTGAAACCAAGAGGTGTGATATCCACACATACACGCGGCTCAGCTGCCTGCGAAGTAATGTCTCGCGAAGGCAAGCGCAACCCGTATTTGTGAGTAACCCCAGAATACCAAGGATGCCTGACTTCGGAGGACATTCGCTCTGAAGTGCGGAGTATTCTAGCTGACTCTTGGTGTCAAAACCAAACAAAACATGGAGTTAGGTGCTAGTCCCTCAAAGATGACCTCTTTCTTTCATCTGAAACATTTCCGTTTCTGCATGTTGTACATTCTGTTCCTGTTACACTTAAAGCTGGATTCTCAAAAAAACACTTAAAAACTAAACACTTAAAAACTACATTGAACTTTGAGCAGCTGAAAATGTTCATACTACTTTTATTTTTTTTTTTTTGATTGATAAAGGCATCCATTTCTGCAACCTATCTATAGAAAACCATTATTATAGGGTCTAAAAAATTCCTCTAAAGTACAAGCCAGATCATTTAAGCTGCTGTTTTTCTCTTAGTGCAGGATATAACTACAAATGCTGTCCAGTGTGCCCTCACCGCACAGACATACTTGGCTGTAGTTTAGTGAGTAGCCCAGGGATCCAACATGGGGAGAGCTCACAGCCTCCAGGCAAAGATCTGTGCATATGTGGCCTGAATGGAGAAGTTCTTGAAAATCCTTCAGGCAGAAAGTGGGGACCTTAATGAAGACCCCAGTGAACCATATCAAATATTAAGATGGTGAAGGTCTAGAGCATTTTAAATTCAGTTTGTTGGTCATTAAAGTATTTGGCAAAATGATGACCGTGGGGCACAGACCAGTGTTAAGGTATCCACACTTTCAGGGTTGTTGTAGAGCATATGATCCACAGTATTTCTTTTGAAAACAGACACGTTTCAAGCCTGGTGGACTTGGGCATGGCATATGGGTCTATAAGGAATCTCTGAATTGGGTGGATGCCGCAGCAAATACAAAATACTGACTTCTGGACAGAAAAAGTCAGTGTGGATTAATGAGTAAATGGCTTTCTTTTTCTGACTTCTCTGTGATTTACGCCATCCTTTTTCAGTGTGTGGTTCATTGAGAGTGAGGACTCTTGTGGAGGTACTTGATGCGAGATTTGCATGGTCGGTTTGCTGGAGTTGTATCTGCTTACCTTAGAGACTTACCGTAACACTGCAGTTACCAGGTCATCTTGTAAATTGTGTTTGAATTACCAGAAACTATCGATTTGGATTTCAGAAATCAGCGGGGTGTTTTCCAGATACTATTATCAAGTGGTCCCCCCATTGCTAGTGCTGGCTGCCGGCAGGGAAGCAGGGGGAGCTGATGCTGTGCCGAGGGATGCCGGGGCTCGGCCAGAGCTGTGCTGGGACTGAATTCCTCCGAGGGTGAAAATGGGAACAGTCACCATTTCCTCCCTCCACAAGTTTTGAGACCTCTGTAATGGTGCTGTAGGCACGCAAAGTGATAATGACATTTATTTTATCGCTTAAATACCTTATCAAGAGCTAAAAAAATCCCTGCAATTGTTAGCATGTTCTGTGTAAAAGTTCTGGCCTTTACCAATGGCAGGGACTGCTGGCTGCCTTTTTCCCTTTCAGCTTACAGCATTGCCACAGTGGCCACTCATCTGGGCCAGAGGCCACCCAGGCCATACTGCATTACAAATATTATTAAAAGTCACTTTGGGACAGCATTGTTAATTATTCCCAAAAAAATGAAATGATTCACTTTTGCTAGTGCCAAGCTTTCAGCTTGATAACTGGAAGTTTTCTGTAACGATTAAGGGGAGAATTTAGGCACAACTGAGGACTCCCATTTTGTTTACAAAGTGTGGTAGAAGGCAGCGAGCCCCATTTCACAACAGTATTACTCCAGTTTTGTTCTAATTTAGCTTTACGTATTGCAGTGGAGTAACACTGAAGAAATGCAGTGGGGAATTAGGCCGAGAATACAAACAAACAAACATATATAATAATGGTTGGCATGTGTGGCAACCCGAACATGTAGCCAAAAATCAGCAGGGTCCTTAGGACTGGGAGAGGCCAATGCTATCTGCTGGCACATCAGTCCCAGCTGAGAAGTCCCTGTCCCTGCTGGGGTCGATGTGGTCTGGGTGGCTTCCTTAGCACCCAGGTTAGCCCAAAACTCGCCTCCGGACTGAGCTGTGGAAGAAGGGCTGGGTTTCAGGAGTGGTAAAGGTGTTGTCAGGATCTGGGGAATAAGAGAGTGGGTCTCAGCAGCCTGACCCGAGAGCTCTGGCAACTCATTACGCTCGGTAAAACTTTTCTTCTCTCAAAAACTGCAAGCTGTCCAAATTCTGTGTTTCTAATGATGTGAATCAGAGGCCAGAGTTTGGCTTGCAAGAGGTATTTTATGTAAAACTGATTCACAAGTAGTACTAAAATTTAAGGAATTGATTACAAAACCAGAGGGTGTGTTACCCTGTCACTTGTACTGTCTTGTAATGGCAGCATTGGAGATAGCTCTTCTAGGAATCAATTTAAAACAAAATAGATAAAAGGAAAAAGATACTGGAACAGAACCTCAGGTGATGTTGAGACCTTGAAATATAAATCTAAATCTGTATGGTTTTGTTGATAGAGACGCATCGGTGGGAATCTTAGATTAATGTAAACGCTAGATTTTATCAAAGCAAACTGCACTGACTCAGAATGCTATATTATGTAAATTACTGAGTCTGTGACATTTGTATGCACCTTTTATGAAACAGAAATAGGAAAAAATATCAAGGGCTAGAATTAACAGGTTTCATCTAGGTTGAACAGCAATTTTTGTAGATTTTAGTTGCCTTTTAGAACTCTTGTTTTTGTATTTCAGCAAAGAATAAACTGCCCATGGCTGAGGGTCTTTGAGAGCCGAGTTTACCTTTGTCCTTGAATCTGTTGAGCAAAGGCAGAAACCTTGGACACTTTGTTCCCTCTTATTCCAGCTGTTGTGGCCTCCAGAGAGCAAAAGGAGTAGTTGTGTGGGGCCAGACTCCCACTTCATTTACCCTGAAATTAATCCAGCATATTCTCTTAGTGTTTGGTAGAATTATTCTGCATTTTCACTGTTGCTAACCAGGTCAGAATGCAGCTCCTGGACTATAAAATCCATTTATGATCTGAAGGGTTCTGTACATTAGAAAGATCTGTTCAGCCAGCATTGTATATAACTTGCACGAATCTTAAGTGTGTCACAAAACAGTGCTGTCAAGGTCTGCAAGGTCTACAGTGATGTGAAGGGCCTAGCAGAAAGCCCATGGAAAATAGGAAGCCAAGTCTTAAATTCTCTACTTAGGTAGATTTCCACTGCAAAAGAAATAGGTAAATGACCACGGATTGGATTAATACTTATATGTTTCAGGTTATAAACAAAGAAAAATGTGCATAGTGAAAACCTATAGCAGATCCTGCACACAGAAAGTTTCTTGCCCAGAAACATTGGCCACAACAAGTCAAGAAGCCCCTCTCTGTTCAGATAGAAGCACCACACTGTTATGACCTGGGTGGATGGGATCCTGGACTTTGCTGCCCCAGTTTATATCCAGTGGGTTATTTCCCAGCTTTCAGCATCCAAGACGATTTGGCTAAGGTTTCTGAGAAGGGGTATTATCACACAGAATTCAAATTTCTGCCATTCATAGACCCCAAATCAGTTAAAGCTTAAGGTATGGTATAAATTCTGTGGTGGTAAATCTATGCTTAAAACAGCAGATGAGGAAAAAGGGTATATTTTCTTTATTCATCCCTTTGTTTATCTTAGAATTATCAAAATTCAGTTTATGTGAACAGTCCTAATGCTAGAATGTCTTGATGTTCAAGACTGCCAAATCTTGATGTTATGAGTTGACTAAGGCCGATCTATATCACATCGCTGGCTGTAGTCCATTAGGACCAGCGAAAAAGTCTTATGTCTAATTAATGTAGTTATCTGTCTCATATATTGTAATGAGTCAGAGCCTTGAAATCAAAGTCTTTATTTGAGGAGGTGGTTACTTAGTGTTAAACTAGGAGCAGAAATTCTCTTCTCATTGTCTGCTTTCTAAACCCGGATGTCTGCCATACAGCAGCAGTTCCCATCTGCAATCCATTCACCAGAAGTTTATGTCACTTCTTTGTTCAAGTCAGTTGCAGGAAAAATCAGCTGTCACTTCTCCTCCAGCAAACGAATCTGGAAAAGGCGAGAAGAGCAGCAGCAGGAGCAGAAACGCTTCCAGCTGCCCTTTCAGGAGGGATACTATCAGGAGGCCAGGGCTGAGCACGGCAATTATGTGCCCAGAGGAAGAATCATTCCTGTCACCAGCGCAGCCCCATCTGTGGCAGAAAGGAAGTGATGGAGTGGTGGTGGATTGCAGAGGAGGGTTTCAGGCAAGCTCTCCTGCTTCCCAGAACACCCAGAGCTCCCTGGTTTAGCCCTTCTCTGGAGCTCATGGTCCTGCAGCAGCCCCTGGCCCCAGCTCTGATGAGGAATACCTTGGGCTGTGCAGGGCTCTGCTTTAAAACATCCCACAAAAGCTTCTTAAAAGAAGTGACTTAAGAGAGTCAGCCTCCAGAAGGAATGTCTTTGCCCTTGCAAAGCAAGAATATTGCATGGGAGTTCACAGTCAAAGGGTTTCTTGGGGGCTGACTCTGCCTTTTTTGGAGGTTTGCTCTCCTCTCCAATTGGTAATGGTAAGAGAGGCATTTTGGAGAAAGCCAAGATATGAGACCTCTAGCAAATAGGAGACCTGTGGGCAGCTTTGATGTGTCCCACATGCCAGCCAGGCAGTTTATCACTACAGGGAGCATGTGGATCAAGCTGACTTCATTTCCACTCTTTATTCCTTTTTACATTTATTCATGGAGCAAGTTCATTTTAAGTTTTTCTTGCTGTAGGAAGAAAAAAACCAAAACCAACCCAACAGCCATGGAGAGACCATTCCTCCAGATTGTGTTCTGGTAAAACTTGAAGAATGACTCATAGTGAAAAGTACTTTACCAGGTTATATCAGGTCAACATTGAGTTTGTTTGTACTTTAATCAGATCCATCACAGTTGTTTGAGTCTGTCATTATAAAGCTTATTTCACTTGTTTTTGTTTACCAAACATTCATTTTTTTTCCCGGACATTGGAAACGTGAAGTAATCAGCAATGTCAATGTTTACAACTTAGCAGCCACAGCATTCAGAGCACTTCTAGCCGGTGTTAAGCTGCACTCAGCAGTCAGTAGAAGACCTCCCCGTTGACAGGTATCATATGTGTTGCCAGTGCCCTTGGAATGGATCTCTCTTTGTGCCAGGGTCAAACACTGGTTCGACAGGGCAGAAAATACCGTGTTCAAATAGGAAAGGCAAATTTGGGGAAAAACAAGTGCTGTAAGCAGTAGTTCAAGCGGGTCAGAGAATGTAAAATGGCCGCAGTTACTGTGTGTAAGTGTTTGAAGTCGCCTGGAGTTGATTTTCTGCTGTGTCTGTAAGCACAGGCTGTAAACACTTGCTGCTGCAGTAACTGAGCTGCCGCCTGCAATTAAGGCTAACTAGTAGTTGCTGCCCTCCAGCCTGTTATTACAGCCAGCTCCCTCTCCCCAGACCCGAGGAACCGAGCTGCAGCTATTGTAGAAGTTGCACTGGCACAGATGAACCAAAAAGCTTTGCGTTTTCAGACTCCTGAGAATTAGGTGCCGTTGCAAACTATGCTGGCATTTAGGTGCCTTTGAGACCATGAGCCCTGGCACCAGCCTGCGCTCTTGGGATGGTTTAAGTCTGGGGCTGCAGCGAGGGCAGGCTGTGCTGTCAGACATCTGCGGCAGGACCCCCTCCTACCATCTGTTGGAGCCGGTCCCGAGTTACAGGTTGTTTGGCCAAGGAAGGATTTTCAGAAGACTAGCACTCACAGTCAGCGTGCTCCAAGTGTCCTGGGCTCGGGCCTTAGCGCAGTCACACATGCGATACTCGTGAAGTTTGCATCAGCGGCTCTTTGGCAAGGGACCTGGCTCCATCTCAATCAATTCCAGGAACCTACAAGTTGTTCTACCTCTCTGCCTTCTCGTACACTTCCTTACGGGTTTGTGCCTGCCTTGAAGGCTGTCACCTGCATAAGCCGTGTCTGTCGGTCTGAAAATGCACTTGGGTCTTTGTTTTTCAAGTAGGACAAAAACTTCAAGGAAGAAATAGCAGAAGTTGTGTTTGTGCAGCTACCGTACGTGTGAGCTTTGACTGGGTTTGGTTTCGTTGGAAGCTTGCGGCATTAGGGGTATTTTTAAAGCTCATTCAGTTTACCAGTACTTGAGAGTTTTTGCTAATCCTTGCCGAAGCCTTAATTTTGGACACAGTACTTCATCAGCGTGCTACTTCTCAGTGCTACCAGCAGCACACAAAAAGTTGAAATGATTAATCAAGTAATTCAACCAGTTTTCAACATGATTAAGAATTAACTGGAGTTCACCGAGATTTTCCAGCTGAGATGCAACCTGGGGTTTTTCTTGTGCTCAGGACAGCAAGTTAACATGTAACAAGACTGTTTGTCTCATTTGGGCAGTCCTTATAATTTAAGCTTAAATAGTGGATAGGCAGGGATTTTCAGTGGAGAGGTGGCCACAGGTTTCTAGCAGAAAAGCGTTTTTCAGGATTGGTCCTGTAAAGACTGATGACTATTCGTTCACAACATATTTAAATGAAAGAAGCATCCTAAAAGCAGTAACTGGCAATACTGGGTTTATCTCATGTCTTAAAATTCCCCTTGGACTGGGACCAAGCATATGCCACCTCGACAGATGGGGCTTTACATACTCCTGAACACCAGTGAAGTTCAGCTCTGGGGCTGAACCTCGCAGCTCAAGGCCCATCTCTCAGCGCACTGCAAACACAGAATCATAGAATCCTCCAGGCTGGAAGGGACCTCCAAAGGTCATCTAGTCCGACCTCCCCCCAGTCGCAGGGATACCCTCAACTAGACCAGGTTGCCCAGGGCTTCAAGCCTCGCCTTGAATAGCTCCAGGGAAGGGGCCTCAACCACCTCCCTGGGCAACATGTTCCAGTGCTCAACCACCCTCAGTGTAAAGAAATTTTTTCTAATATTTAACATAAATCTACCCTTCTCCAACTTAAGTCTATTGCCCCTTGTCCTATCACAGCAGACCTTTGTGAACAGACCCTCCCCAGCCTTCCTGTAGCCCCCTGTAGGTACTGAAAGACTGTGATTAGGTCTCCCCAGAGCCTCCTCTTCTCCAGGCTGAACAGCCCCAGTTCCCTCAGCCTATCTTCGTAGCAGAGGTGCTCCAGCCTTTTGATCATCTTCGTGGCCCTCCTCTGGACCCTCTCCAACAGGTCCATATCCTTCCTCTATTGAGGGCTCCAGCCCTGCACACTCCAGGTGAGGTCTCACCAGAGCAGAGCAAAGTGGCAGAATCAGCTCTCTGGATCTGCTGGCAACACATCTTTTGATGCAGCCCTGGATGCTATTGGCCTTCTGGGCTGCAAGTGCGCACTTGCTGCTTTATGCTGGCAGCTGGAGTCTACCAAATAAATGCTTCAAAATTTAATTTGAGGTGTGGTTATGGTCAGAGAAGTGACTGTAAAAAGCCATCTCTTAATAGATATGCTCCCTCTCTGAAGTTCCTTCAGGGATTTCTGCTCATTTTAGTGATTCGGGACAAGCAGTTACTGCTGTCAGTGCTGCAAAATCAGTAATGCTGGTGCAAAAAGCTGGATTCCCTCCCGCTATATGCATTATCAGCACAAGTATTTGCTATTTCTAGTGCAGATTTTGAATAAAGTGGATGATGGGCCACAAGGGAGAATAAAGCAGCTTGATTTTTTCCAACCAAAGTGAGATTTTTTTTGTCTCAAAATTAGAAAAAAAATTGACTGGAGGGTATTTAAACTAAGCTGATCTGACCAGGATGACTGAGAGTAAAGCTGAACCCCCTCCCTGTCATTTTAACATCAGCTTTTAGAGGCTCTCTTAAATAACACAGGCGAACACTCCAAGCTTGCATATTTAATGTTGCAGCGATTATTTCCAAGTTGATAAATAAATAAAATCACACACGAGACGCTCTGAGGGCTGAGCAATGGAGCAGTAAGGTCATAGAAAGAACAGAGTGTGTAATTCTAAAAGATTTTTCTGTGGGATGTGCTGATGAACCTTTAAAATTACTTATTGAAAAAATTCTAGGCTGCAAAGCAGTAAATCTGATCTTCGAGTGTGTTTTTTCTTTAAAAAACAAGAATGTACAAACGCCCCCTTTCTGCTCAATGGATGTTTCTTTGTACATATGAATCCAGAGATCTCTTCCATTTACTGCATTGCTAAAAATAATTTTCTTCTGCTTTTTTAATCCAGTTAACTTTGAAGAGTCTGTGTAATGCCAAGGCCCATTGATTGGACTCTGTTTCAGTTTTTTGGTTTTTTTTTTAGTTTTCGTTTCTGATAAAAGAGTGAAAAATATTTAATCACATAGAAGTGCAGATACTTGCCTTGTGGGAATTCCCAAAGAACCTAATCTGTGCAATCCTGTTGGAGTCTCCCTCTGTATTTATGTGTTTAACTACTTTAGAAAGTCCATCCCGTATCAATTGAAGTCATTCACGTTCGGGCACGATTAATGATTAATCATATCAAAGAGAACCAGTTGTGATGAACAGCCCTTCTGGTCATTGACCTCCGTTGCTTGAAGCGAGACATGAGAAGGAAGGAGCCAGCTCAGTTTGTGCGTCCTAAGCCAAACCGTTTGCCTGTGTTAGTTGAACAGAATCTAACGTGGGAACGGCTGGCATGCAGCAAGCATGACATGTGATGGGGCTTTTCAAAGAAAATTTGCACACTGAAAGCGTGTGTCATCAAGTACAAGTATCTGAGTTCTGAAACCTTCCCTGGAGGGGCTGGGCAGGAAGGAGGGAATGCAGAAAACTGCCCTTGGAGAAGTGAAATCAGTGTGTCTTTGTAGCACTCTTGGGTACCTGTTACATGTGAAATTCTAAGAGCAGAGTAAGGTGGTTTTGCCTTTCTCTTGGAGATTTAATGCTTTTATGGACTTTTAAAAAAGCATTTTTAAACACTTACATGTTTTGCAGAACAGCTGGAGTAATACAGAGGATACAGAAAAATAACAATTTGTCTACCAGACTTTGATGGCATCCATTATGTTTAAAATGACAATAAAAAAAATGACTTGAAGAATAGCTTGTTGATTTCTGACTGGTTTAATGCATATAAATTTACCAAAACAGAATAAGGCCTTCATGTAGAAGCAGCCTTATAATGATAGCAATATATCTGAGAGAGAGTGGTAAATAAGAAATGTCTTCTCTAACAGAGCTAATTTTTCTTCTTCCCTAGGTGCATATACATTAATAAGATCCCTTATTCTTTCTTCTAGGCACCAGTAACAGATGTGCAGTTTGGCCCTATGAGACTTCATCAAGATCAACTTCAGGTAATACAGCAGTTCAAACTGAAGTCTTAATTTCTGAAACATCACAGAAGTTAGTTTAAAATTTATGACTTGAATTTTTTGGATATAGAGATCTTCACAGATCACTTTTGTGAAGTGATAACATGCATCTAACACGGTTTATTTATCATGACATTCTGTGTGATATCCTAAAAATCCTGCCTAACTCTTGTGTCCAAACATCTCTCAGGTCATAAAAATAGCTCGCTCTAGTTCTTTCTAATATCAGTTAGCTTGTAATCAATTTTGCATGCACCTTGTTTTGTATTTTGCTGGTAATCAATTCTTAATCAAGGTCTCGTCAAAATTATACTAAGCCAAACATGCTGTCAAGGTCTACTACACCAGCATTACTACTAGCATCAACCAAACTTACAATGTCATCACAAAAGATATGAAGTGAGTTTGACAAAGTATGTTTTTTGTTATTCATTGTTGGCTGGAATCAATTCATCCTCCTTTATTGCTTTATTAATAAAGGTCGTATGTCAGTTGTTCCCTTATTTTGTCTGGGACGGGTATGAGGTTTGCAGATACACAACTCCATTGGACTTCCTCTGAAAATTCTCCTGTATCCAAATACATGCTAAACTATTAATAATCCAAGGATTCCTCAGTCAGTAGTTATAGATTCCAGAGTGAAAATTATCTGGATCTGATAATTTGAAAATGTCTGTCTTCAAGAACTGCAGTTCATCATCTTCCTGAGTTACTGTCAGCACAGACAGTATTAGCATCAAACATCAGATCTTACGACAGCCTCATCCAGCCGCTTCCCAAATATAACTCTAACTGCCTCCTTTATTACTATTAATAATTGTATTGCTTTTGTCCAGTCATTGGCCACTCTAAAATTCTCCCAGTTTATCATGGGACTATAGCTGGCAGGTATGAGGGAAGCAGAAGTTAGACAACGTCACCTTTGTGCCAGAGTCGATCATACAACTCAGATCTGCTGAGTTTCTGTGTTATTGCTGAAAGCCATTCTTCCACTTAAGAGTGTTATAAATTAACTTCCCTAAATATAGCCCAAACATGTTTTTGCAAACAGTTTTGCAGGTTGCTATAAAAGGAATCTGAACTAAATGAATACAAAGTCCTTCATTCTTACAAAAATATGCGCTGCATGGAAATGTTAGGATTTACTGGTAGGCATTTCACCAACCTGGTCCAAAGTGTAACCAGCACTGGAATTCCTAAAATCACCCAGAAGATAAATGGCAGTGGGATGTGGTGCGAGTTACACATGCTCCACATTATTGGCTGACCAAAGCATATATCTAAGTGTGGTTTGATTAAATTACTGAAAGATTGGTGTCTTGGGACAATAGACCAAATGCTGGTTTAGTTACCCATCTTTCCCAAAAGGCTGCATATACTGAGTCACCCACAAAATCAACACTGACGTAGATCTATAGTCTGCCATTCTGCATATTCTTTCAGGCAAAAGAAGGTTTTGTTCTACAAAATATCCTGACACAAACCACATTCACATCAGGGAGAGTCTTCCTTAGCAGACCTTGTTTATCTTCTGTGCCATGTTCAATTCCAGACTTTGAAATATATTTTAGATGAAATTGGGCCTTACCATACTTTAAGTATATAGGCTTTGTATTGATTTGAAAAAGGGTCATAGACCTTAATGTTATCAGCAATTCCACCGCCAGTTAGGACAGAGCAAATACTAGATCTGACTTTCAGTTCTGGATTTCAACCACGATGGTCTCCTGTGATATAAATCCCATGGCAAACTTTGCACAGGAATCACATGGAGGTGTACTTGATATATGGAGGTCCTGCATATGATTTCAGCTTTGCATAAGTTCATCTTGACCAGCCTTTCTGTAGTTCCCAGAAACCCCACAGAATGGACAGCAACAGGTACTTCAGGGACCCAGGATGGGATGAGGAGGAGAGCACATTTCTCATCATGCCACTGAAGCACCATTAAATATTAATTGTCATGAGGTGAACCGTGGCTTTTTTTTTTTTTTTTTTTCTGGAATATGATCCTGGCAAGAAAAATAAAACTCAAGAAAACAGTTATATATGAGACAATTTCAGTGAAAAGTAGACTCGCTGTTGTTTCATGTATACTGACTGAAACATGGGCATCTAGTCTTAGCTGATTGCCTACTGATTGCTCTCTTTGTAGCCACTCTCCCAACTTGTTCTTCCTGTGTGGATATAAATGGCTCTGGCAGACTGTTTTATCCACTTGAAACCTCTCTGTATTTCAACAGTCTGTAGAAAGCAATTAGGTCAAACCCAATGGCTTAAGCCTTGGAAAGAGCCTTAAAAAACATGTTAAGAAGAGGCAGAAGTCTGCTGTATGCGTAAGACTTGTTTGTAATCATTCACTGTCTGTCTTTAACCCAGGTACTTCTAGTGTTTGCCAAAGAAGATAACCAGAGTAATGGGTTCTGTTGGGCGTGTGAGAAGGCTGGATTTCGATGTAATATTGCCAGGACACCTGAGTCTGCACTAGAATGCTTTCTTGATAAACACCATGATATTATCATTATTGACCACAGACATTCCAGATACTTTGATGCAGAAGCGTTATGCAGGTAAGCACCATTTCAGTGTAATTGATGCTTAAATATATAGTTAGCACATCAACAAAATACTTTTACTTTTATATGACCCTTTTATAGAACCTGTTGAACGTTGATGGTTTTTTGGACAGATGTTCACCGGGCAGCATCAACAATGTTACCCCAGTGCTTACATGTGGTCGCTGCACCATATTTGGCTGTGTGCTAGGATATCTGAAGCTCAATCTGGCTTGGAGCCCCAGTGTACAAATTTCTCGCTGCAGTGAACTGTTTGGCTTTTTTTTTTAATGCCTGGTTCCTTGTTTGCACAGTAAATTAACTGCAAAGATTGCATGTGCCACCAAGCAATTTAATCAATAAATTCACTTTATTAGTGTTCTGAATTTTTTGAAATGCCTCTTGCTGTTGAGTAATTCCAGATGCAAATAGGCAATGTTTTGTGTGCACGTTTCCATACCTACAACATTTGAAAATCTGTTATGAAGAGCAAAGTTGCAAACTGATTCCAAAACCACTTTCACAAACTGCCACAAAGAATAAAAAAAGGGGAAAAGGACTTGCCTTTCTGAGTCTCCACAGAGACGTGACGGGCAGTGGTGCCTTGCTCCAGTGCCTTTCCAGTGAAACACCCCTTGGGAATGTGTCTAGACTAAGTAAGAGTCTGCAGGGTGGGAGTGGTGGGGTCAGGTTATGTTCCCTGGGTGAGCATGGTGGGTCCAGGCCACGGGGACAAAGGCTCTTCTCCTCCCTAAACTAAAGAAACTAGATAAGATCTTTGCCAGGCAAAGACTAGATATGAGCTGTTACTTTTTTACCATTCTGTCCCAGAATAAAGTAAAAGGCCCCTTCAACAAGTTGAGATGAAGTCATTTACGCAAGTTGTTTCAGAGGAGAGAATTTTTGCTGTTTGTTGACTGAGAGTATTTGAGGTTTACGTTAATCTACATTCTCTGTGTCAGTGCTAAATTTATTCCCCTTTCTTAGTGGTCTATCAGGCTTGGGATTTGATGTTTGTGTTGTTTTTAAACTCTTTAAAAGAGACATTTAAAGAAAAGTACTGTGAAGATTCTGTAAAGCCCTGTTTTCTGCAATGTAAACTTAAAAAATGTTAAATGATCTTGCTTTTTTATTTAAAGGTCTATCAGAACAACAAAACCCTCAGAAAACACAGTCATCATTGGTGTAGTACGAAGGTAAATGCTCTTATCTTTACTGTCGTGTGATCAACAAAATGCAAATCTTAGCATTGGAAAAGTAAATATTACATTAAGGGACTTGAATTTGAACTTCTACTGTGCTAATGCGTTGTACCATATAGAGTTTTCACTGTCCTCGACCACAGGATTGAGACAAAATTTTTGATTTCTGATTTTTATTAAAGAGGTCTCACTTTGGATTTTATTGTTTTGTTTTGTTTTGTTTTCCCCTCTCCTGATCGCTGGAGGCTTTAGGCGTATGTTTCAAATTACCTCCAACACGTCATCTCCAGAACTGTGGAACTGCCTCACAGATCTGTATTTCGGTATTAATAAAAATAACACCTTTCTTGATCTGTCTTTCAGTCTGATTAATCTCAGAACAAACAGGAGATCTGTTGAGTTACCAAAAAAGAAAAATGTAGAGCAATTTGATCAGTTAAAGTAGGATAGCGACATGAAAAATAAAATAGACTATATTACAACGTCTTAGTAAAGCAGTGTGTATGCTTTTTTCCTCCTCTTTCCTCTATAAACATTACTGGTATGTCACTAAATAGTAAATAGTAAAAATAACAAAAATTCTATATATTTAATGTGAAATGAAATAAATGGAAGATAATTTCCTCAAAGTACAATTTTGGGAATGTCCTTTTCTCAGAAAACATTTATTCTGAAAACCAGTCCTGACATGTTGCCCATGTCCCACTAAAAATCTTGTTTCCCACCACCATCTCTAGTGAACAAAGGACCCTAATTAAACATTTCAAAGGATTCCATTGTGAATATCAGCTTCAACGTTTTAATGCCAGGAAATCTTCTGACTCTGGTAACCGTTGCTTCTGCAGTCAGAATTGTCTCTCATCGAGCTAATACAAAAGAAAAGAGAAAAAAAAAAAAAGAGTGAAAAAGGAAACAGTAACTCAATAGCTTCTTAATGTACATCAGAGAGAAAGACACCTGTGGTTCTGTGGCCAGCAGTTCCTCTCAAAAGTGAGGAGAGCCTGGAAGCTGGGCTTGCTGACTCACAATTAGGGAGTTGCTCAAAGCGGGTTTTTCCCTGCAATTCATTTTTACCTTTTCAAGATGTTCAAGTTGTGTTTTGGGACGAGATAATAGCTCCCTGCTGTGACAATATCTCGGCAGCCTGAACTCTCAAACTTTTCAGGTGTGTCCAGTATCCCTGGCTACAAGAAACTTCAGAAGTGAGTTTACCTTCCACTGGGACTGAGATGACTGTGTCAAACTCCCATGTGCTAAACACAAGTATTCTTGAGTTGGATTTAACAGAGAGAGACCTTTCACATATTTCGTTTCTTGCTGCAAGAATCATATTTGTGAAAAAGCCTGACATTTAGCCAGTAGCGTGCGGAGGGTCTTTTCCTACATTTTCCTGCAGTTCAGTTCATTGTTTGGTTTCCCCCTCCTGCCCTGCAGAATGCCTGTCCTCTTTCTTCTGGGAGGCAGCATTACTAGATAGCCGGCGTGAGGAGCGGGGAGGTTTTTCTGACAACTGCCCTTCTCTCTCTGCTTAATCTTGGGCAAACCTTATACTTCAGTAGGCATCATTCTCTTCATGCGTAAGAAACAAGGGCACAGAAAACAAAAATAAGAGGTACCATAAGATCCAAAATTTTACACGTAAATAAAAGCTATTGCGCTGTCTGCTAAACTTGACCAGCTTCCATCAGTTCATTTACAGAAAACATAACGTCCTTTCTTCCAGAGTCCAGCCATACATTCACATATGTTGGAGCATATTTTAACAGTTACTATAGCCAAGTTTTTCAAGGTGATTCAGATACCTCATTTTAGGAATATGTCATCCCCAAGTGACCTACTAGAAGGCACTGGGTACGTTACACTAGAGAATCCATCCGTCCTCATTCAGGCATCTTGAGTTGCCCATCTAAGATTTGGCACATTCAGATAACAAGTAATTTCATAAAACATTGGCCATGTAGGTATTCAAGTGCATTTTTGACTAGGGACAGTATAAACAACAAAGAATCCAGTACTGAAAAAAAGAAGGAGTAGTCCAACAATCTAGCTAATTATCTTGTTTTCTTGAAGCATTAGTTTTATGATTTAAGCAGTTCATAACAAGGAAAAAAGTAACATATTGGCTTATCCGTGCCAAAGATGAAAGCTTATAAAACCCACAAAATACGTGTTTTATTTATAGATCCTATATGAACCTTTGGTGAGACACCTGGAATGTCAATGCCTTGTAAAATTTTGTCTTAGTTGATTTCAGAAATAATCTCTGACTTTTATCATCCCTTTTTAAAAGGCATGCTGATCGTGAAGAGTCATCAATATTGCCCCTGATTGCTGCTGGCTTCACAAGGGTATGTAAGTGTTATACTCTACTGGGTTGTTTGGACATTTCAAAATTGTCATGCAACAAACTGTCCAGAAGTTTTATTGTCAGTGACTGTGTTCAGTAATCCAACCTGTAAATCTTGGTTAACGATTGAGTGATTGTTTGTGCTACCATTCTTTTATATATATATATATGTATATACTGATAGATAGATAGATAGATAGATAGATAGATAGATAGATAGATAGATAGATTAAAAAAAAAAACAACGAAAACCAACTATATCCCAGTTGTGAATTACCATGCACCAATAGAATTGGAATAATGCTGAAAATGTAGGTGAATATTCTCAGGAATACAGGAAGTGGTGTCAAGACTTTTCTACTTCATACATTTATTTTAGAGTAAGTACATGATGCTCTGCTTGAAAAGTTGAGATTGACAAAATTGACTAGTGACTGTAGCAGAGCCAGAGAGCAGCTTCCAATGAGCAACAGAATGTGCTGTGGGAGATCTCTTCTATCAAACGCCAATTCACATCTGTAAACAGGCTTCATACAATGTCAAGTGCCATTAGCTATTGTTTGGAGGCACCTGAAGAGTATTGCATTGGATCTGTTCCTTGGCAACTGTTCCAATTAAGCAGGAAAGGTGCTTATTAGTGCGTCAGTTAAATAGATTCCTTGTTGTGTTAAGCTGACAATGGAACAAAAATGTGCATGATTTACAGTGTCTTTGCTTGCATGCTTACTGGATTTTTTGCTACCCCATCACAATCCACTTGCACCTACCTGCTTACATGTAGTAAAGTCCTCATACAGGAAATGCCAGAGCCTGAAAATAACTGTTCTTATATGTACAGAGACATTCCAGTGGGCACATAAGTAATCCAGCACAGGTTCTGAATTATTTATGGATCAGAGCCTTGGAGATGGGACTAATGGCAAAGCATAGAAAATTTTGTTCAGCAGCACCGATGTACTGGCTTTCCTTTGATAATCCATCCTCCCTCCCAAACTGTCAGTGCCTGTGGCAGTGTAGCACAAAGTTTTAACATTCAGGCTCACACCTGGTAAACATGATATGTTTTTAAAAAATATCAAAGATCTGAGATCATCATTATACAAGCCCTAAAATGAGTAATTGTATCCAGTGGCAGGTGTATTTGTTAGGAAATTTTGCTTTCTTCTATGCATGCAGTTTGGGGTATTAGCAATTGGAAACTCGTAATGATCTCAAATTTTGATGGCTTGAGACACAACATAATTTTTTCAATGTTGTTTTAAATAAGTAGCATCAAAGCATATAACATCATTAAAAATAGATTATTTTAGATAGTGATTGTGCTGACAACCACAGAGAATAAACAGATTGGTTGAATCTCACTGCCATGAGGATCTGTCACCTTTTCAAAATGCAGCAACCTGAAGAATTTTACTAGTCCCAAAAATAATCTTGTGTTGTTTCTGTTACAACATTCATTTTTGGCACATATACTCCTTTTTTGTTCTTTATTAAGCAAAAGGAAACAGAGCTTCATACCCTTGGGTACAGAAATGTGTATTAATGAAGTATTTCTAACCTTTTATTTGCAGAGATATGTAGAAAATTCTAATATAATGGCCTGTTACAATGAGTTGATTCAGCTGGAATTTGGAGAGGTGCGAGCACAATTCAAACTAAGGTAATTTTACCAAAAACATCAACAAAACAATGTCAATTCAGACACATTCTTAAAAGATTATTTACTTGACTGTAGTGCAGTTAATTATAGAATGTCAGTTAGCTGAAAAAGTACTTTAATCATTAAAATACAATTTTATTCAGTATGGAGTTGCAATATGTTATTGTTATATACAATAAGCATTATATTGATTAAATTTAATCAGATGCCTTTTTATGCCTTTTTTCCCTTTTTTTTTTTTTTTTTGCCTCCAGGGCCTGTAATTCATTATTTACAGCATTAGAGAAAAGTCAAGAAGCCATTGAGATCACAAGTGTTGACCATGTAATACAGGTTTGTTACAGTTAGTTATTTTTATAAGTAGAGAAAATTGCTCTGTGGAGCATTTTATTTCATTCATGATTACATTTACTCTTTCTTATAGTACAAGAATCTAACCTAACTTAATGGTTCTAAAGAGGCTGGAGTGAATTTAGCTGTAGAGTAGAATTTGCATAAATCGATTCAGTTTTAAAGGAGATTCCTGTTTCTAAATGGATAAGGATTTACTCTCTTGGTTTTATTTTTGTAATGGTTCTTTTATATCATGACTGAATGCAGCCACTGGCTTGTATGCGTTCTCTTCAAAAAATATTGTATGTTAATTTGATGCTCTTGAAAAGCAAATGTAATTGATGTTCTATTTAAATAAAGGTAGTACTCCACCACCACCCCCCATGTATGATACAGTTTGAGGCATGGGGATTCGTTGGCCAGTTGTTGCTGTGCTTAGTCCTGAAAAACGTCACCTTTGTAAGGGAGTTATTTCCATCCCCTGCTATGAAGGCTGTGAAGAATGATTTTATTATCAGTAAAGAGCTTGAGCCTCTGGGAATTATAACATGCATATAAATTGTACCCTCTTGACCCAGATCTTGGCAATTTCATTGAAGGATGCACCTTCTTCATCCCTTTTAAAATAATAACAGAACCCATCCGGAAGTTGTTTTAAATACGTTTTTTCAGATCAAATTTTGTCCCTCTGCAGAGAGCCCCATAGTATGAGACAACCAACATGCACAAGAAACCTGGAGCTGGAGCAGGGAGGGCTTTCTCACATGGGGGGGGAACCTTTAGGAGCAGAGAGCATCCGGTGCCATCCTCTTCACTTCTCTCTTGTTGAAAGATGGCAAACTGTGAGGCGTTCAGGTGCTGTTATTATGGGACCTGGGATTGTAAATCAGTTAGTGAGAGGGTTGAGAAGGCGCAGGCTGTGGTCTTCGGTTTTGTTGGGCAAAGGCTCCAGGATTGCAGTGAAACACAACAGAGAGAAAATCGCTTTATTAGATTCCACATCTTCCAGTCTGCTTGGCTGGGCTTTGCCCGGGCAGAGGAACAGCGATGGTTGGCCCTTACACACAATATGATGAATTTGTCACTAGATGAGGTAAATATTCCTCTGGTGTTCCCCACCATCTAATTGGCGATTTTTAGAAACACTGAGGTAGGTTTGAGGTTTGTATGTTTGAGAGCTGACAGAGCTCTTTTCTCAGGAATGTATGTTGTCTTTCTAAACTCTGTGGATATGGGATACTCAGCTGTTTCCACAATTTCCCTCTCTTTGCTCACATGCACACACTCTACACAACTCTTTTAGCACAGACATTCCTGTTTTACCTCACAAAGGAAAAAAGTGTAGGCATCTCTCTCAGGAGCAATATGCACAGGGATCTGTTTCAGCCTGGGAAGGAGGTTCCTTTGCTTTAGCAAATGGGGGTTGGGGTGGTGGAAAGGGATTCTGTTGTGCTTTAAGTATTTGGTTGAATGGTTTTTGTTTATTTTTATTTCACAGTACGTCAATCCTGCTTTTGAAACAGTGATGGGCTATCAAATAGGTGAACTAATAGGAAAGGAATTAACAGAAGTGCCTATAAATGAAAAAAAAGCTGATTTCCTAGATACTATAAATTCCTGCATAAAGATAGGAAAGGTGAGTAATGGCATTGTATCATTTATCATTTGCTACCTGCAAAAGTTATTATTTTCCAGGGGTGACACGTGATGTAACTTGCAGCTTCACAGACATGGGTTTGCAGTTTTCTTAAACAAGAAGAGGAAGTAGAAAAATACTCATTTTTAAGGGCTTCTTTCTCATTTATTGCTTGGAAGGGGTACGTGTTTTATGAAAGTAAGTGACTTGCTGTCTTTATAAGATATGCTGTAGATAGCGAAAGGTGTAGGAGTACCAAAGAGAAATAGGAAGGATGCACATGTTGTCCAGTGTGATATGATTGAGAAAAGTGTCATGTTGAAGTATTTCAGCAGGAAATACAGAAACTAAATTGCAAGTTCAGAATGTAAAAATACCAGAAGTGACACTTGCAATATTGTTTGAGAGTGACAGGCAGTGTTGGGTGCCAGCTGCCAATATCTTTTATTCTCTAATGACAAGGGAGCTGTCTAATGGATTTCCACTAGAAACATGTGTTGCACCAAGGAAGTGGATGAGGCATTGCAGCTGCCTTCAAGGGAGGTCGTTACAGAGACATTGCCATGGGGCTCTTAGCTCCGTGCTCCTCTGGCATTGTTGTGGCGGTAGTGTAGGGAGAGCTTTCATCTGCATTTTGACAGTGAGGTGTAAATGCTTCTGATGTCGTTGAACATGTCACAGGGCCTTATAGGCAGAAGAGGTTGCACAGAGATTTGGGGACTGGTGTGTTTGTAGCTGCGTCATGGCCCATGCTCAGGCCTGAGTTGGGGTAGCTGGTTGGGTCATCCTGACTGTCCACGGGGAAGCACCGTGCCATTGATAGGGAGCAGGGAGATGCTGGAATGAATCACGGCACTCTGTGTATCCAGGCAGTGATGCAAAAGCACCCGTGCAAGGTTGTGATGAGTCACACGGTGTAAGTTGGGGTGTAACACAAGCGCTCGTCAACAAAAGCTGCGCTCTGGCTGGGTGCAGATTCCATGCGCATTTCAACAAGAACGTGTCACTATTGCTGCAAGTATTGGCCTCTTGGAGGGCATACCAGCTACAGACAGTAGCTTGGGCTATGGTACTGCTGTTGCCTCACCAAAATTATTTTAGTAAATGTATAAAATACAAAGCTGATGTTATGAAGGAGTGTTTATTAAGTTATATAATTCAGATGCGTTAGACTTGTCAGGCTTTAAATCTACAACATCAGTTCTCAAGATATGAAGTGATCAAATTTTTAGTATTTTAGTGTGCTGATAAAAATGTCTTCAATAATGGAGTTATATTTTACTGTATGAATTATAGAAATCTAACCCTAATCCATCTCTTTCCTTGCACTTACTTTACTCCTGCTTCTAGGACTCCCAATTGTGAGGGCTAATGAAATACTACTTCTTTAAACCTGTCTGGAGTTTTTGTATTTCCCTTTGGAAGATTTTACAGTGTGCAATCTATGCAGCCTTATATTTACATATTAGTAGAGAAAGGAATTGCAAATTAAATTCTTAGAGGAAGCATTTGCCAGTAGAGGTTACTTGCGCAGAGCAGCCTTTGAAATACTGCAGCCCTTTGAAGACGCTTTAGTTTGAAATCATTTGTGTCAAGATGTTACAGCATTTTCAGAAGTGCCTAACTTGTGTCTGGATCATTCTGATATGGTCTGTATATTGTTTGCAGGCTTTTGATTTCTTTATATCCTAAATTTAAAAGACTGCTTCCCATTACGATAGGCTATGTATTGGCTACTGTAGGTTATAGCATACAAAAATAACCAACTGTCTACTACTGTGCTATTCTGTCAGCAGGTTGGGCTTTTCAGTTTGGGACCAACATTGTAATATAACAAAAATAATGGAAAGCAAGATTTTCTGATCTTTAGAAAAACGTAAACCGTATAAAATCTCCATCTAGTCTTTAAATGGAATTTAGGAAGATGGACTCTTGCAGTGTTTCCCCTCTTGTGCTGACAAACCTAGTGCTGCGAGCAAGTTCAGTGTATCCAAACAAAGGCTCAGAGGCATTATACACAAAAATTGTTAATTGCACGGTACACAGGGATTCTTGGGTTAGGATATTGTTTCTCTTAGCAAAAAATAATATCTCTGGAAGTTCCTTTTTTGTTACAACAGCTGGATGTAATTTGCAAGAAGCCAGTGTTATTGAAAGGCATTTTCTCCCATCCATACTTGAGGAGTTAAAAAACAAGTTGTACTTTCTTCATTCTTCTGTTTTGTGACTCAAATTGCATCCATTAAGATGAAATGTGCAGTTCTGCCTGGAAATCTTGTTGCCTCTGATCTCTGGAGTTTGACATAAAGCTCTTTCTCTTAGTTTTGCCTTTTGTGAAGTGAGATGGGTAGCTGTTGCTAAATCTGACAAGACATGCAATTCCTCTCCGTCCTCGGGATTGATTTGCAAGATAGCTGTCTTTACAGAGGGGCTGGGAGAGCCATCCAGCTCCGTGATGAAGGGCTGTGGCAATTCCTTCCTAACTCCACCTTACTTTCTGTGACATTGTTTTCGTGAGATCTGGGATTTGTTTTGGTTTGCTGTTTTCTACAAGTAGCTTGCTGAACTTTGCTGTCTAGGAAGAAGCCCCTGTGGAAAAGGAAGACTGAATCGGTGCATTACTTACTACGCATGAGGGCGTGCAGGGTGGGCAGATGTGTGCCTTGGCCGCCTTACCAAAGTTTGAAACCTCCATGTTAATTTACTCTATAAAGGGCAAACCCCTTTATTTTTTTTACTGTGTATGGTTTTTACTCTGCATTCGATCCCCGCACGCCAGGCTGTGCAGAAGTGACCCATGTGGTACTCGTGTGGCTGTAATGGAGACGTAAGGATGAGCTTGACTGACAGCACGTCTCCTGAAGTAGCTCTGCTCTGTTGGATTGCTGACAGAGGCTCTGTGAGAGAGCATATGGTGTTCTTAAAATACATTTAAGTAACATCCCTGGGAGAACTTTACCTACCAGCAGGAGTTTGGCTCGGACCTCCTATTTCTCAGAATTCTGCTGACCTTTTCTTTCGCACATTTCCTGCCACAGTTTCACAGGTTTTAGAAATTCACAAGTTGAAAAATCAATCTGTTGACTATGAACACATTAGTGAATAACCTGTCTTGAAAGGGGCACGCTTTCAATGCGAGAATTATCCAATCTGCACCTTAGGACTTCACCTCTTTGTTCATATTCTGGGTTTATGACCTGGGTTAGAGATCGATTACTCATCTTCTGCCTCATCCTGGTTGTCAGGAAACTATTGATATGCATACTTTCAATTATGAGAGCATTGAATTTTGTGATGTTTGCTTTATCTTCATTTGTATTCCTCATGCAGCTCACAGGAGAAGATAATATGTTCGCTTCCCAATTTGTTATGCGCAGTTCTTTTCTCTGACAGATCCTTGGAAAAGCCTTTCATATTTTTTTTCCCCGCACAGCCTGTCACCGTGCAGCTCTCTGCGGGCTGGGCTCTTTATTTGCTGGCCCCATCAACAGAGATGCAAAACTGTTCTCTCTCTACCTGTGCTGGGGTCTACTTGACTGTGAGGTCTGTCAGTCTGACAGAAATAAATCTGTATCGTGGGCCTCAGGAAGGTATTTTCGCATACATTTGTAAGATCTGAAGTCTGTTGAACTCAGGTGAAAGACAGCAACTGGCACGGGTAGTTTGTATGAAGTGAATATGCAGTATGGAATCAATTACTTCTTAATCGCTTGGTATTTATTAGATGCCCAGCTCAAAATATGCATCTATTAAAAGAGACCTCCAACAAGCGTTTCAGGGATGAAAACATGTGGGCAAGATTGTAAATCTTGTCAGCTGCCAGGTTACAAGAGACCAGCTGTGTTGGAAAGTTACTGACCTCTATGCTGCTGCCAGAAATGAAACGGGGAGATCCAGGGTTCCCAAATTTTGCTTTCCCCATGTTTTCCTAAATAGCCCTGACAGGAGGCAGCTCTAGTCGCGACACTGTGTGGAAGGGGAGACCTGGGGAGGTCTGTCGGTGTTGTGGTGTATGTCTTTGCTGTGGAATTCATAGCAATGTGGTGAGGGGATGGGGAGGGAGCGACAGGTAAGGGGCCGATGCCCCGTTGTGCGCGGGACCCGCACTCAGCCCTGTCGGCGGGGAGCTCCCTGGCTTCTCGCTGCCGCCGCGGGCTCTGCTGCAGACCATGGTGGGGCGGGTGTTAGACCATGGTGGGGCCTTCTGGTTTTAAAATCTCTAAATAGCAAAAGTGATTGTTTTAACAGTATTCAATTTGAAAGCATGTGTTAAACAAGAGAGAAGGGACGTTTTCTGAGTCTCGTTATAAGAGAAAATGAGGCTTTGCAACTAGAAAGAAATGTCTCATTTCCAGAGGGAAAAAAAATGCAACTTCTCACTGCAAAATGAAAAATTCCTTTCCACACTGTCTTTTTTTTCTGGGTACGAATTTTATCAAAAAACAATGGTACTGCCAGTGACAATGTGATACTTCAAAAATTGTCTACTTAAATGTGATTCTGAAACCAGAGTGCTTTTAGAGGAGAGGTCAGCAGATGGGAAGCAGCATCCAGTAGCTATTCTACTAAGCTGTCTTGCTTTAAAAGAGCCAGAATAATTCCCTGCCACTTTTGGAGACTGAAGTGGAAAACAAATGTAATAGGATATCAAAGGTCTTTTAGTCACAGATATACTTAATGTAAACCAGCAATAGGACTTCCCAGCTCTGCAGGACAGACAGCACAGTCCACAGGGGAAGGCAGACAGGTCAGCGTGATGGTTTCTCAGTGACCGTCCTGTCCTGGGAGGAGTTGGTGCAGTCACCAGGCAGGCAGGTCAGTGCAGCCATCCCAGTGCCAGGGCCTGGTCCTGGGGCAGGACAGGGGGGTGCCCCCCACTTGCAGGGTCTGCAGATGCTCCCGGAGCCTCTGGGAGACTCCTGCTCCAGGCAGGGGCTGGTCCAAGCTCTCAATCTTGTGGAGGTCTTTGCCAGGTCTTCCCTCAGTGGCCCCTGGCACCATTGGGGTAGGACTGGAAAGAAGATACGTGGTTCTGATTCCCACAGCACCTGAAGTTCAGCTTTTGCCATCAGGGCACTCGCAGGCTGCCCCTCTGGAAATTCTCTGTGCATTGGCAGGAGCACAGTGACCTACAGGTCAGTTACAAATTTGAGGGTGTGTGCAGTTTAACCAGTCCTGACTGGTTTTGTATTGGAAGACAGCTTTCAATGAAAAACAGTGGGAAGCTATAGCTTCTCTTCCTGTTTTATCTAAACAAACTTCCACTTGAATTCCTTTTTCAGGAATGGCAAGGCATGTATTACGCGAAAAAGAAAAATGGAGATAACATACAACAAAATGTGAAGATACTACCTGTCGTCGGACAGGGAGGGTAAGTATGAGAGCTAAAGCCATAATTTAGGTCTGAATCAAGGCACAGTTTAGAGGTCAACTGCTTTCAGCAGACATTGGATTATCCTGTTAATGAGTATAAAGGAAACCTGTGCAAGGAAGGGAGCTTCACACATCTGCGTTTAATTCCTTGGGACAAAATCCACTTTACATGCTTTGTGCAAGGAAAGTGAAATTCTCCTAATTCTCCCCCAAAAGGAGCCAAAGATACAAATGTGCTCACTTGTGACTCTTGCTCTTCTAATACCCTCTGAAGTGCAAGTGCACCCTCCTCTCTGTGTTGGGACCACCAGGACCTACATCCTGTTCCACCGTGCACCTGTACCGTGTGTTGCCGAGTGTCTTTCTGTCCCGAGGTGACTGTGTGCTTTGATCCTGGTCAAAATTCAAGCGTGTCTTGGTTTTTATGCAACTTTCACCTGATCCCCAAATAAAGCGTTTGGAGCACACAGGTATATGTTAGTTATCGGTATGTTTGTGATGAGTCCTTCTGTATTGGGAAAGAAAGTGCATCAGGCTGCATGCTGTAGGTAGCCCTCTAAAATGTAACACTAAAAAAGCCCTCTAAGGTAACACTAATTAAAAGCACTGCATATTATCTTCTAGACTTGGCTGAGACAGTTGTATAGAAAGGTGTGCCTTCATGAAGGGAAGGCCAAATACAGCTTGTTCATGAGGTTATTTCCTAAAAGAAAGTGGTTTGGGTTAATTTCATCTCTGGAAGTAATTAATGTTGACTCTCCATCAACAGAGTGAAAATACATTTTCAGGTTAAAAAGCCAAACTTGTAGGACCAGTATGTATTACATACATTGCTACTTATGGAACAATCTAAGCCCATTTGAAGCTGGCTTAGAGACTTCCCTGGTAAGCAAGGGTGTAGTTTTCAGTTTGACTGCTCTGTTGCTAAACCCTATAGAAGGTTTGATCGTTGGGCTGCAGTGTTGCATGTTTCACATTTATATCACATCCACATTTATTTCACGTCTCTGAAACATCCCAGAGCAGCCCAGAAGCAGCTGGGTGTGGGGCAGAGAGGAAGAGGAGGAGACAGTCTTTGCAAAAGAGGCTTCCATTTTGTGTTCCCCATCACATGCAGAACTGTGGGTTTGTTCCATTCCCAGTTGGCCCTTCCTGCTAGAACTGGATTTGCCCTATATCAATGTGTTGCTCTAACTCATTTTGTGTATCAGCACTGAATTAGAGCTGAGGATTGGATGGGAATTAACACACTGTTTTTTGCCTACAGAAAGATTAGACACTATGTGTCAATTAGTAGACTGTGCAATGACAACAATAAGGTAAGTGAAAATAGCGCTCTGCTTGCTTGAGCTTGAGCCCTAAATATTACGAAATAATGGGAAAATTCTGACTAACTGGATTTCTCATACTGATTTGTAGGCGGAGAAGACATGTGAACGTGTTCAGGCTGAATCTCAGACAGGTATGACACATCTCGCCCTCTGTACCTGGGGAAAGAATAAAGCCCACTGTTAGTGATCTGACTGAAAACCAGAGCTGCGCAGGCCAATCTGAACAGCCTCGTTTGTTTTAGAAGTGAAATAAAGCAACCCACCCTTGAAAATGCAGTAGTAGGGCCCCGATTTGCTGTTGTGGTATTGCTGGTTTCAGTGTCACATTGCAGCTGCAGGGCATGGATCCCTGAGGCAGAGGTAGACGTAAGAAGGATGCTGTGTAGTTGTCGTGTTGCTGTGGCTGGTCTATAGCTTGTGGCGGGGACGTTTGCGTTGCTCTTAACTGTATTGTGGGGTATTTGCATGTGGGTGGAAATACCACTCAGCACTTCAATTAAGACATTCTTGGCACCTGTGCTGCAGGTGCTTGTTAATTGTGGCCTTGGCAGCACAGGTTGTGTCTGTTGGAGCCCATCAGGGACCTAGGATACAAAGCCCAGTTTGTGAGTGGGTATTTCACTTTGATCCACCAGTTTGTTGCGGCAGTTGTTCCTTGAGTGAATGCAGAAGTGTGGCATGAGTTGTATTCGCAAGTGCAATTGTGTCACTGTGTCAAGAGAGGAGCTTTTCCCTCCACGCTGCTCGATCCTTTCTGCAGGAACAGTCAGGCATGTTCTGCCAGAGAGCGTGACTGGGTTCATGACAGTGTAACTGGGCAAGAGTTTAAGAGTTTAGAAAGGAGCTTTCATTGGCTCTCGTCTGCCAAAGCATTCTGGTAAATGTCACTCAGCTGCTCTCAGGCTTTCTTTGACTTTCAGTTCCTTTAAGGTACATCTTGGGCACAACTAAATGTCCTTATGCAATACGATTTTCTCTACAGATATTCAGACTTGCAGACACAAGGACAGGAGGAAAGGATCACTAGATGTCAGATCCACAACATCACGAGGGAGTGATGGTATGTTAAATAAGCAGATTTTTCTGATTTCTATATATGTTCAGATTTTTATGTGCAAACCTACACACACATACAAATATAGGTAAATATGTATGTGTATATATTCAAATGCACACACGCAAATAAAATACCAAGTCATCAATTCATGAACAATTGAGTATTTATCAAATTGACCCGTTTTCTTCTTTTGAACTACTCTGAGTCTTTTTTTTGAACAAGTGGAGAATGGAAGCCTATCATCTACCATTCTGCATGGAAGACCTCATGAGATTCAACACAGATACTTTGGAGTGCAAACAGCAAACTCTTAAGCCTAATAAATCATTACATCTCTTACCTCTTCTTCCAATAAAAACATGATGGTATTTTTAACGACTTTTTTTTTTTTTCTTTTTCCTGTGCTGTATTTTGCTCCCTTAGATCACCCCAAACTTGATAGATGAGTCACATACTCAAAACTTTTGCTGATACTTAAATGATTTTGTTAAAGCATACATCGTTACAGTCTGGGCGGCACACGCTAGTGAAACAGAAGTAGGGCTGTGGCAGCGAGGCTGCAATCGTACTCCAGTGTAGAAAAAATAGCGTCAACTCTTGTTCTTAAGAGCTGCTCAGCACAAAGAGTAACAGAGATGTGTCTGCATTTTATAGGTAGCACAACACAATTATCCCATCTTGGCCTTTTCTCTACAGAGCCAAAATTGCTCACTGATATTAAACATTTGTTTTTCAATTTCCAATGAATAATAGGCCAGAACCTCTGCTGTTTTAATTTGGCATAGCTATCTTCACTTCAAAGGAGCGTCGCTGAAGCTTCACTCAGCTTGGAAGCTGACTCATTATGACTCGCCATGTTGCATCAGGCAGCAGAAGTAGCTATATCCTGTAATAACCTAAGTGCAGTAGTTATCTACTCGTGTCTGCCACTTTATGCACACATTCATCTGTGTCGTCTTTTAACTGAGTTTTTAATTGAATATTTTACTTAGTTAAAATAAAAAAACCCCCAAAGCTATGATGTTGCCAGGCTGTTACAGCTACTTATCTCTAATCAGGGATATCAGTGGCTCAGCAAGCATCTCTTTGCACCTGTGTGTCCCCAGCATAACAAGCGTGTGTATGCATTTGGCAATAAATTGCCTCTGAAGGGCACAGCAGGGTAAGCAGTTCAGAAAACGAATCAAGATTTCTTGGCTGAATCCTCCTGTCATGCCTTGTCGCTGAAATTGGGACACAAATTCTGCTTTGTTTTCCTCTCAGGCAGCTCACAAAGGCGGCACTCTTCTATGGCCAGGATACATTCCATGACTATCGAAGCACCCATCACCAAGGTAATGGGCACTGTTGTTGGTTGTGCTGCATTCTACTGAAATATTGGGGCACGGGGGTCCCATGCAGCATCCAGACTGAGGAGCAAGGCGGCACTGGCCTCTGGTGCAACCTCTGCCCTCGTTCCACCTGCCCGCTGGTGGAGCTCCAAAAAGGCAGATGCTCTGAACAAAGCTCTCCCAGGCTCGCTTAGTAGAGTCCCTTCCATGTGGTCAGCCATTGCATCAGCCTTTTTAAGGACTTTTGCCTATATGAAGGGGGGACTAGAGTTCCTTCTTCTTACGCATTGCAAACCACCTTCTGAAACCATTCAAGAATTTGGCAAAAATCAGCTCTTTAATAAATTTAGCGAGGTGAATGGGAGGTTATATTAAATCCATTCAAATTTGAGGCTGTGCTTTGAATGGGAAAGTCATTAATAAGACCGCTGTCTTTAATGCCACAATCTTGTTCCCGGAGTCAGAGCAGGCATCAGTGTTTTCTTAACGTCCTTTTAATTTTTATTCTCCCCCATGTGGATTAAAGTTGTAGATCTTGTTTATTTGCTTTGAGTTTTCCACGGTAATTGATGAATGTCTCTGTTCTTAAATCACTTCTAAATTCAAAACATGTCTAATGCTAAACTAGGTAATAAACATCATCAATGCTGCACAAGAAAGCAGTCCCATGCCAGTTGCAGAAGCTTTAGACCGGGTTTTGGAGATTTTAAGAACCACTGAATTGTACTCTCCACAACTGGGGACAAAAGATGAAGATCCGCATACGAGTGACCTCGTCGGAGGGTTAATGACGGTAAGTACGTACTGCCACAAACAGCTGTTGATTAATGTTCCACTCCCCAGTTTTCCCAGTTACTCGATCTTTATTATCTGGCACGTGCTTTACCTCCACAATGCCTAATTTTGAGGAAAATCTTCACGCCTCTTTTGGTGTACTTCCCTCCCCCCCTTCAATAATGTAGCCCTGAAAATGGAAAGAAAATTGACCAGTCCTTTTGAAGTATTAGTTTTGCTAGAAATGGAGAGGAAAACCAGTTCTTTTTTCAATGTGATTCATGTTAGAAAGGAAGGTATGCATGGGAGAGGAAGAAAGAAAGATAGCTAGGCACTTTTATTTCTTAATTAGGGTTAGATTGGTGTGTTTGGGGGGCTTTTTAAGTGTATAGAAAGAACTTGTTTTCAGGAGAATGCAAAATATGTATTTTTGTTGCTGTTTCTTGGATTATATTTTTACTTGTAGAGACTCATAGAAAGATCAGAGTGCTTTGAGCTGGAAACATAAATGTCCACATAATTGTGCCTCCCCAGAACTCATAATTTAAGTAAATAGGGCAAGGAAAAGACTGAAGAAGGGCATGTGTTATCTTGTTACATTATGAAAGGAGGAACAGGGGCATTGGAAAAAGAAGATTTATACCCAAAGTTGAACAAAGGGCACGTAGCAAAGCAAGAACTGAACCCAGTAATAACTGGATGAACCGGGATGAATGTTACCTGTGCCTTAAGGATATGTGTTCCCATTAGTCTGTAGGTTGCATGTAAAAGGCCACCTCAGGAAAAAATCTGGCAACGTGTTGGATGGCAAAAGGCTCACAAGATGTGAGCTTTTCAGAGATGTCTCTGGGCTGTTATCATTTCATGCTGTAACTATCAAGATGCCTTTGCAGTAGCCATCAGAACGTTGAAGCAGTTTACATATATTTTTGTCTTTTAAAATACCACAGCAAGTATCTAACCAGGAAGAACATATGAGAGACTTCAGGACTTCCAGGAGAAGACCCGAATGGTTCATATACATTTGAATTTACTAACTGGGTAGATAGAACATATTGTTACCTTAACTATAAAAATATAGAAAGAATACTGATACATCTAATCATTAGGGTCTCAGAGTTAATCTTTTCTCCTGCTGAATACACGCAGTCCCTAAGCTCCACTGTTTTCTCCTTTTAGTGGATTGTTGATTCTTACATATATTTGTATTCTGCCTTTATTCAGTCCATGGTCGCAGAACATGTAGGTAACAATATTGCAAAATGCAAAGTCCTTACTAAAAACAAAACTAAAGGCTATTTTATGGAGCAATAGAAAAGCTGAGAAAATCCATTTCAGAGCATGAAGGTATATGGTATATTAAGAGTTTTAAAATTATCTGAGAGAAGCATTTTTCCAGCAAAGGGTCTGTTGAAAATAGAATCATATTATTCCATTTCATGTTCAGAAGTTATGTCTGAGTAAGGGAACAAGTAGTAGGTTATTGGATTTGAACTCTCAAGCAGAATTTATGATAGGAAGGGCACTTGGAGTTCAAAGATGGATTTGCCAGATACAATTACATGTGCTATTTCAACTTTAAAAAAAATAATCTTTGATTTTAAGTGATACACAGCATCTGGTGTCCTAAATATCTCTGTCAAAACAGTGCTATCGAAGAGTCTCTGAGACAGTTATAGAAATTGTACTCCCTTTCCTTTTAAATCACAAAACTCCAGAATAATTTACCTACAAATGTAAAAATAAAAATGAGGTGTAATTCTTTGAAGTGCAGACATTGCATGTTCAGATGTAGCATCCACATTTACTTCTGTTGTACTTCAGGCACATAATGTTGTTAGTAAGGTGCATTCAGAAAGATTTCTTTTTTGAAAAAAAAAAAAAGTTGGTTTACATCATGGATTAAACATTAATGTGCAGTAATTAGCAGCTGTATACATCAAAAGAGCAAGCAGGATTTGGGTCACAGCGTTTAGAATTATGAGCTGAAAAGTGAATATTAAATATATTATTCTGTTAGTTTTAATCCGTCATCTCAGTTTGCAGATCTAGGCATCACGCCAGAATTAAGCTTAAGAGGCACTGAGTTGAAGAGTAAACAAGCATGTGTTCTTGATAGAAGGGGAGCCTCAGAGTAATTTGTTGCTTTGCAATCCCAGCAACAAATCATAGAATCATAGAATGGTTTGGGTTGGAAGGGACCTTAAGGATCATCTCATTCCAACCCCCCTGCCATGGGCAGGGACACCACCAACCAGAGCAGGTTGCTCAAAGCCCCATCCAGCCTGGCCTTGAACGCCTCCAGGGATGGGGCAGCCACAGCTTTTCTGGGCAACCTGTTCCAGTGTCTCATCACCCTCACGGTAAAGAATTCCTTCCTAATATCTAATCTAAATCTCCCCTCTTTCAGTTTAAAACCATTTCCCCTCGATTCTTATGCTGCTGAGGTGACCTGATCTGCCAATGCCCGGGGAGGAGAGCAGAAGCATGCCTCCATCCATCCCCTCTCACAACCCACCTTTGCTTGCTGTGGGAAATATGTGGATGTACTGTGTCTGGTTTGCAGCACACATCCAGAACCTTTGTCTGTGTTGTCCAGAGGTGCATGTGAGACTGTGATTCCAGACCTCCATCTGTACTTGAGAAGTTTGAGTTTGTACCTGAGTTCATACGGTACCCCCATCTTGCCGTTTCTCATCCATTATGTAAACCAGGCAAATCTTAACAGTGCCCCCAGATAAGGGAGAGGCAGCTTTGATGACTGTGACAGGTTTGTGACTGTGATTAGGCTTCTCTAAAGTAATTGTGCTACTACTTGGTGTCATCATCTTATAGACTGCATTTAATATACTCTGCATTTAATTCTCAACTTTTATTGAACAGGATGGTTTACGAAGATTATCAGGGAATGAATACATATTGTCAGCAAAACGTAAGTTTTACTTTGGCGGTTCTTGAGATACTAAAACATGTTAAGAAATTCAAGAAACAGAAAATATTCAGATGTTCTTTTTTATAAGCATTGTTTGATTTTGTTTTATTTATGAGCATTGTTCTGTAGGGTTACTGAGCTTTAGAGAAATGCAAGTTGCCAGGCATTACAAGAGAAAAGAAAACATGTACATTAAGTAAAAGGGTATATCTCAGGGTTATTAACTCATAATGATCTGCAAATATATTCCTCAACAGAAACTCATCAGGTCGCTGGCAGTTTGATCTCTCCAATCTCCCTCAACGACATACCCCCACGGATAACACAGGCAATGGAAAATGAAGAACACTGGGATTTTGATATTTTTGAACTAGAGGCTGCCACCCATAAAAGGTCGGTAAAATCCAGAGCTCATAAATTGAAGTTGCTGAAAACTGACTTAAATGTCATCCTGTAATCAGCTCTTTAATTTATCTGCCTGTGTTTTTAAACTGGAATTAGTCTTACTTTCAAAGTCATATGTTTGAAATTTCCTCATTGTCATTTCTAGTTGTGTATGAACCCATTAAATATCTTCTGTTTCATCATACACTGTTTCCTACAGATTCCCAGTGGACCTAAGTGAAGATTACTTGTCTTTGATAGGGTATAATAACAATACAACATCATTTTAAAAGCCTTGCTTTTCTGTTCTCAATAAAAGTTCCACAAATCAGATTGTTGCCTTGTGGGAATTCAAATTCAAATTATGGCCAACTACACACAGAGTCAACATGCTGGTCTTAATTTGATCAGTTGATACAGATCATGTTTTATTTTCTCTCCATGTAGTTGGTTCATTTTTATTCCTAACAGTTCAAATACAGGTTTTCAGCCTGATTCCCACTGCTTTTCTATGGATTAGAGGAAGGTGTTTATTCTAAAATCACGGCAGGCTATGTTTGATGTATAAGATTAACTGAAGAATATTTACTGATAAAAAATAGGGCATACCAATTTCCATCACAGAACTTTTCCAAAGCAGTTCTGATGGACTGTACTTCATTAGTAACAAATGCTCCAACTAAGACCATAAATTGACCTTTTCTTGAAATCCTTGCTTTTTATTTGCTGATTCCTGTCAAAAGTTCTCCCCTGGGTCTAGTTTCATATATCGTGCTTTGTCGTAGATTAAAGCTTCTATGAGACACTGATTTGGAGGTTAGATCCTGCAACGAATTGACTATCATCAAGATCCCAGATCTGTAAGAACTGTAAGGTTATTCAAAAACAATGTCTAAGCAAGATATCAGGCAGTTACCATGTACGCACCTCATTTTCTAACCATGGCTTCATGAGTCAAAAAAGGTGGAAAAAACCCAGGGGTTTTATTCTTCTTTAAAGGGATTTTATCGTAAGAGAAGGAATTTGCATCCTGTTATTGTAGGGTTTGGGGTTTTTTTTGCTTTGCTACGTGTCCATTTCTAATGAAGTAATAGATCCGCTAAGCAAAAAAAGAAAAAAAAAAAAAAAAGTCAAAATGTAGTCAGTCTGATTTACAGCATTTAATACACACATTGCAGTAATTTAAGAATTAATTATCCCAGCCAAGGTACATGAGATCACCAGACACATTTCTGTGTTCTTACTGATTTGGAGAGACACAGGGGTACAAAGGAAGTTATTTTGTTGCCTGTCCTCTTATTAAAGGTATTATAATTATGATTGCTTCCTGTTGTGTTTAAATAAAGGTAATTCATTTATTAAGTGAATTAAAGTGACCTTCAATGAATCACAACTATGAATATGTTATCAGTATTGTCTGCAAGTCCAAGCAGACATACAGTAGTAAAGGTAATTCATTAAATTTAAGCTTTAATGTATTACTGTTCCCTGACACAGAAACCTGGAGAGACCTTTGCCCGACGCTGCTATGTGGGGAGATTACACTTTAGTATATTATGTTTCTCAAATATGACACAGTAGTGTTGAGTATTTTTGCCAAACTCTAAATGACCTCAGCAACTCAAAATGACCTCACCTCACCCATCAGGTGCAGCTAGAAATGAGAGCACTTGATGCATCTGAGATCGAGCAGCAAAGTGGTATGCCAAAATAAGGATTTAAGATCTGTTTTTAAGAATTCACATTTGAAAATATTTACTGCTACACCTGTTCTTAAGCAAAAAAAAACATATTGGACAAGAAAACAGTGGTATTAACTAGATTTGAAAAAAAAAGACTAAAACTTGATCTTTTGTGCACTTGCTCTATTAAATATATTGTGCTTTCACAGCTTTTGGATTAGAAATATTCTGTACTGCAGTTCTGATCTTCATTCAGCTGCCAATCCTCTGGGTTTAAATCATGCCGTGTGACGTGGGAGAAGCAAGAGTTCTGTAATACAGTGGTGCTGGCTGGTTTTGGAGACACGTCTCTGACTGGGTTAACCTGAAAGTTTGTCTGGCCCTTATCGTTTTCTAGAAATGGCATACCGTGGCCCCATCCTCTGCTTCCAGAATAACTCCATCTCTCATCCTCTATTTCATGTAAAGTTGATGAGCAATGGAAGCCTGCAAGGGCAGACATAAAAGAAATGGAGCAGATCTAGAGTGCAAAAAGAGTAGGGACTGCAGTTCTGTATAGTATAGATGTACGTAATCTCACTGTAAACACACTAGTTTAGAAATCTGCAACAGCAGCGAGGTTACCTCCCTCCTCTTGTGCACAGTTCAGTATTTGCTGATTTCTCTCATTTTGACTGCAGTCTACATTTACCCAGCATAGACTCCCTGAGCCCCCAGGTACTGCTACATGCAGTGCAGCAGCAATATAGAGCCTTTCTAATATGCCTGGAAGTGTCAGGAACTGGCATGATTCTGAGCCTGTGTGTGCAGTGTGTAGGGAGAACATTTCTACAGGTCTGGCCTGTAATTCTGTAACAAGTCCTTATAACTAATCTGACATGTCATTAGCTAAAAGTGCTAGATAGGTTCATACTATTTATGCTATGTAATATTCTTTCAACCTCATTTGTTTTAAACCTTTGTGTTTGTTTTTGTCCACAGGCCTTTGGTTTATCTGGGTCTCAAAATATTTGCTCGCTTTGGAATCTGTGAATTCTTAAACTGTTCAGAATCAACTCTGAGGTCGTGGCTACAAGTTATTGAAGCCAATTACCACTCCTCCAACTCCTACCATAATTCTACTCATTCAGCAGATGTACTACATGCCACTGCTTATTTCTTGTCTAAAGAAAGAGTAAAGGTGAGTCCACATTTATAAGAAATAGTGTGTGATCAAATTAATCTCTCTCTAAAAAAGTTGCCAAGAGCCAAATGTCTATCTCCTGCCAACCAGTTCAGTAACTCTGAGGTCAAAGAACTCATCTGCTTTACCTGAGTTCTAGGAGCTCTCTTATAGTATGTATGGAAGGATACTAATACTATGGGAATTGAGCTATTTTTTTTTACGAGAATGAGAAAACCTCCTTTTAAACCAAAACTTCATATAGTTAAACTTTCTGAGGTAGGGGAGCTAATGACGCAACTGTTTTTGTGATGGTACATGCCAGATACAGATCTAATGGAATAAATCGCCATCTCGTATGCCTTGTGATAGTAATTTTGCAGAAGACTCCCAGGACAGTATAGGCCATAGAATAGGTTTAGCACGTCCAAAGCTTTATGATCCACTGGATGAGATGCCCTGAGGCTTAAAGAGAGTGCATTGGAGGAGGGTATTGAAAAAGATTGCTTGTCAAAGTTCCATGTACCACAACACCCACTGGCGTATTAGAGCCACTGACAGGCGGAATAAATCAGAGCAACCTTTGTTCTCACATGCCTAGGGGCCAGACTGGAGAAGGGGAATTAAAACGGTGCTTGCGTGTGTATGTGGTAGAGTAGCAGTACGTATTTCTGAGTTGCATTTTGGGATAGAAAATTGAATTGGCCTGCCTAAGGAGAGTGCTAGTGACGGGCACCTGGCTGAGACATTTGTGACTGTAAACAAGCTTCTGACAGCTCATTAAAACTGTAGTAAGTCCCTTAACCTGGAGCTGCAGCTCATTAGTGTGCTCTCCAGAGGCTGATTTACAAACACTTTATGCCAAGTGGGAGTAGAACTTCACTTGGATATTTTCAGCCCCTGATTTGCCAGAGGTTTAGCTGGTCTTCCCAATAATATCTATGAAAAACAGACAAGATCTGGACTCATTTCAGTGCCGCAGAAGCATGACTGCCACCTCCTTTTCCAGAATGTTATTTGCATTCCTCTGTAGGCACAGGAAAAGAAAAAAATGTTGCAGCAATAAAAGGTGCAGAATCAAAGTTCAAAATTCTCTCTTTTCAAAATTACAGCTCAGCTGCTTTTGTGTTGTCCAGAATTCAGCTTAATCCAAAGGCATAGGGCCAGATTCTGCCACTGAGATTCACACTGAGAAGACTTTTTTTCAGTAAATTGAACTTGTTTCTTGCTTGGGAAAATTTTCTGGCTCCCAAACTGAAGCAGTATTTTCAGAATCATTTCCACTGCTGCACCACAGGAATTAAGATGACAAAGTTAGAATCCTTGACATGAAGTCAGGCACAAAGGTGCTGTAAATGCCTGCAAAGTTTGTACATCAGGTGTGGAAAATAAGGGTGATAGACACTTCTGTGGTCTTACAGGTCAAGTATTCTCCAGTTTCTGGCCACTTCCCACCTGCACAGGTCTTTCTCAGCCAGACTGAGCACTGGTCAGTGTGTCCCTCTGAGGAGAGCTTGTTCTAATAATCTCCCTCTCCTAACTTTATACCTCAAAAACAGAATCCCATGAGCAGCAGCTGAAAGAAAGAAGGAAGAGGCTAACTCACAGCAGATAGTATTTCAGACAATGCTAACTATGAACCTAGAGTAGAGGTTATTCTTAGCCTTGTTGTCCACAAGACCTTCTTGACAGTCCTCAATGAATAATGTCCCAGCTCCATCAAAGTCAAGTCGCTGCATTAATTTCAGGAGGTGTAAATTAGGGTAGGGGTTGTCTTTTCAACTACCAAGTCTAACCATTCTGAACAGTGCTGCCAAAGCCAGTAGAGAATTTGGACCTTAAATCCAAGGTAATTGGAATGCAAATTATCTGTCCTGCTCCCAGATTCAGCTGGGAACATTTCTGCTCTTGTGTTTCTTCCATTTTATTAAAATTTTTAACATAATTGTTTTGTATCAGTGATCCTTCACAAAAAGCCCAGCATAAACACCACATGAAGGCTAGTTTCCAAATGTATACAATATGTTTCTGCAATGTTTGGTTCTTTTTCTCCTTTATACTATTAATACAGTATTAAAACCTTAAAACACAAATAGTTTTGTATTTCATTATAGAGTAGATAGAATCAGACATAAAGCAGTGACCAATGGAAATAGACATAAAGCACAGAGTGCAGCACGCTGAGAGAATCAGAACCTGATACAGAAAGCGCAGAACAGTGTCATGTAATTTTTCCGTGGATGTAAACCATCAAGTATTCTTCACAGAATTCATATTAGCTGTAGCCCCAGGACACTGTTATTATGGAAATAGATATATGGGAAACATTCCTTACAAATTGTAAACTCAGCCAGCATGTAAGTGGAATGTGATTAGGACACATTAAGTTTCCAAAAGAAATGAAGGGGTCTGGTGGAAATAGAATTTTAGCAGTATTGGTCTTTTTTTCCAAGCCAAATACCCTAACTCCAAGTGAAGGTGGTTTCTGTGTTGTTACAAAACACAGACTAATTTATTACTTTGCATTTGTTTAATTTGATGTGTTTTGTCAAAGGTGTGGCAAAGGCAAAATTCAGGAGGCACAAAATGGTCAAAAAAGTCATGCAGTGTTCATTGAAGCTTATAATGATTTTTCCATTGCTCTGTCTAGAACATCTGACCCTTACTGATCTGCAGAGTTCTGGCTTTCATTCCTCAGCAACTTGGCTTAATCTTATGGGCAGAGTAAGGTTTCTAATGAATCTGCCAGGAAAACTAAGCATCCTTCTATTTTCAGCAAACTTTGGATCCGATTGACGAGGTTGCCGCACTCATCGCTGCCACAGTCCATGACGTAGATCACCCAGGAAGAACAAACTCTTTCCTGTGCAATGCTGGCAGTGAGCTCGCAATTCTGTACAATGACACCGCAGTGCTGGAGAGCCATCATGCTGCCCTGGCTTTCCAGCTCACCACCCGGGATGACAAATGCAATATCTTTAAAAACATGGAAAGGTAAGCTTAAAACCCAGGGTCCTTGTCTGCCCATTGACATCTCTCACTTTCTTCTGCGTAAGGTGAGATAACGCAGAGAAGCATCTTAAAAGAAGGCCTTGTGCATAACTGTCTGTAGCCCTTGTGGATGTTTGCTTTTAAAAGAGTAGAGTGCTTCTGCCTGTCCTGCAGAGACTTAGGACTAATCCCACAGTTTCAGTTCCTCCTGTGGATAAAAAGACGGAATTTAGTGTAAATCCCTATGTTAGCGAGTCTAGAAGAAAAATTTGGTATTGTTGGACATAGAGAACAAGCTATAGCAGAGTGAGTAGATGTTTGCTGGGTGGAACAAGGATAGAAAGAGTCACAGAGCATCAGTCAAAAAGTAAATGCCTTGTTGCAATGGGAAGGACAGGAAGGAACTGTTGCTCTTACAGCCCTAGAAAGACATTTAGGGTGAGGATGTGACCATCACCTTAGGCCTCTCAAGGAACAGCAGAGAAGTATTGCTGAAAACTTGGCTGGAGTATGAGCCACTGCCAAGTGTCTGTGCTAAGAGCCTTGGGAACGTGGCGGTGTGGCATGTCCTGGCAGCTCTCCTGAGTAGCTGGTGCCTCTGCTCCTGACCGGCTCTTGCACTGTTTTCCTAGAGGAGAGAACTGTTTCTCAGTCATGCCCCTAGCGCATATGTCCCTGCACACCAAAGGGTACTTCATCCAGCATAGACGCAGCTGTCCAAGCCTTTATTACTGTTCTTTCTTCCCCCAGCACCTCTCTTCAACGGAAATGGTCTCTGGCATTTTTGTTAGACTTGTTTTAGCAAGCAGCCCTTTGTGAACCAGCCAACGTTCTTAATTGTTTCCTTCTTTAAACAGGAATGAGTATCGAACCCTTCGCCAAGCCATTATTGACATGGTCTTAGCAACAGAAATGACAAAGCACTTTGAGCATGTCAACAAGTTTGTCAACAGCATTAATAAACCCTTGGCAGCGCTAGAAGAAAATGGGGTAAGCAACACTCCAAATCCTCCTTAAATGACTAGGTAGGGACTGGGAAACCTTGGCAGTAGGAAATCCTACCAAATGGGGTTCTGAGAAAGTTCATGAGAAACGTGGAGAAAAAGAGACTAGAAATGTGTCTTTCACCTCTAGGCCTGAATGCCCTTCTGCTTAATGTGGTCATCACACATTTTGAGGATGAGTGGAACTTACTCGGATCCTATTAATACTGCAGGGCTATGATGGGACCAGAAGCTCGAGTTGTGTATTTTCCTGTTAAAAATGCCGTTTTGATGAACCCAGTGTCTCCCATGGAGAGAGCGCTCATGGCAGACCTGGCACTGCTGTTGGCAATTTCTGCCAAGGGGCTAAGACTTGCCTCAGCACAGAAGCTGAATTACTCCCTCCCTCCCTCCCAGTGGGCACTGCTGGAGGTGTAGCGTAAGGGCAGGTACGTTAATTGCCATATGGCGCATTCTCTGGAAATAAGGGCCTTCAGCACTGCCTGGCAGCACTCATGGGTTTTCTGTCTACACTCTTTTTTAATCTTTAAAATAGATGATGGTGGCATTATGTATCATATAGACATAATCAATAGCCATCTGGAACCCCGTGGACACAATGAAACTGCCTGTTAAGAACTCATTCTGAAAAACCACACCAGTTTCAATAACAGCTTCAACCAGCAGTTTTGTTGCCAGTAAGAGCAGTGTATAATTTTGTTGGAATGTTTTTTGTAAAGAGAAGATTTTCAGAAACAGTTACAATAAAGTTCACATTGGTGGCAATGTCCTGCAGGAGCTGTAATGGTTTTGTGTGTTTTCTTACCATGTTTTTTAGAAAGCCACATTCATGACTGTTGTGTGTAATGGGGTGGGGATAGGGGGGAAGTCTTTTTATTATCTGAAGGTGGGAGAGGAACAGGTCTTGTTCCTTCACCCATCAGAAGCAGACAGGAGCTTAATTGGAGGAGAGTACCTTTGTCCGCAGCAGTATAAGCTGGAATTAGCTTTGTTCTTGGCACCCAGTGACACTAATGAGAACTATGTGAATGTGAAGCCAAAGTCCCAGTAGGATACTGGTTTTACTGACTAAACTAGGAGAAAGGTTGTTAAATCTGTGGCTGTGAAGTATTTTTCCCAGACAGCCTCACGGTGCAGAATGTGGCTTAAAGTCACAGACTAATACTGTTGATTTCTGCAGGTGCTGTATTGTTCCCTGTGTAATTGTGAAGTTCATTGCCCAGGGCATACCTACACGCATTAGAAGTGCCTGTTCATTGCTACCAGAACCTAGAGAAGACCAGAACTAGTCTGTGCACACATTTGTGCTCAGATTGATCATTTAATAGCTAAGCCATAACAAAGCCCTAGCACAGTTGGTCTGTTACAAAAAAAAAGGACAGATAGTGAAAAATCAGGCTTCACTCGTGAAGTTGTTGTCTGAGGTTACCAAGTGACAGGACTACCACCGGCTTTTCAACCTAGTGACTCCATCTGCGCACACGTTATGATACCGCCAGATTTTAATTATATCATCAGATTCTGTTTTTCTCTGACTCTGCTCTGAGCTCAAAGCCCCTTCCCTGCCCACTGTCTTGTCATGCGTTGTCACTTTTCAGCCATCTTTGTGCTCCTTGGCCTCTCACTAGCTCTGCTTCTCTTCCTCTGCCGTTTTTCAGCACTACCTTCCTCACTCAACAAGTCCCTCCTCTTTCAGCCTTCCTCCCCTTTTTGCTTGTGAGTCTCCTCTCTCCTTCACAGGTCCCAGGAATTTTGTGCTGCTCTCCTCCTTCGCTTCACCTTTTTGGCATTCAAATCAGGCAAAAAGCTCCTTTTCCCTGCTTTTTTTCTGCAGGTATTTTTTTACTGCAAGTACAGGAGGGACAGGCTCCTTGTTCTTAGCTACAAAACAGGGGTCTGAACAGAGCCTAGTCCAGTACAGCCAAGAATTACAGTTGCAGGGAGAGTCCTGTTCATTCCCGGGCTCCAGCAATCCCTATTGAGTCTACATAAACCACAACTTTTTTTCTCCTAAGTCTGTAACACGTCCAGCAGATTTTCACAAGGGTGGTGACTGGTTTACCCCAAAATCATCCCTCCAACTATGTTCCAGATTCTCAGTCATAAAGATGTGAGGGAATCAAAAACGAAAAAGAGCAGTAATTCTTAACATCAGCACAAAGAGCTTATTTCCCCCAACCTTATATTCAGAAGCCACCAAAACATTTTTAACTGCAATTTTCAGGGGGAAAAAAATCTTTGCCTGAGGCAGACACCTGGTGGGGAAACTTCAACTGAACAATTTAAATTGGCAGTTAGGAACAGTATTAAAGAAAATCTTGTAATGTGAAGTGTCGGCCTGCAGGCTAGCCTACAACCGGAGCTGTAGACGATCAAGCTGTTTCATTGTAGACTTTTTTTTTTCTTTTAAAAAAACATGTATATATAATCATTTATGATTGTGAAATTTTCCACAAAAACAGCTTTGCTTATAACATTTTTAAGAAATTACATGCTAATACATTTATTTATGCCTGATGCGTTTATGAATGCCACTAGACATTTTTTTTTGTTTCAGGATATTTTAATGGAAACGTTAAGGCCAGCAAAATGGATGAAAAATTGTGAAGCTAAAGAGTTCTCTGCTCCGTTCCTTGATTGTAACAAAGAAGGAGTAAAGAAAGGGGAGCAATTCTTGGTAGATGGCAAGCGAGCTAGCCAGGAAAAGCAAGGGCGCTTTGCTGTCTGTGTGCAACGCTCTGCAGATGAAGGAACTGCTTGATGGCAGCTCCTTTACTCATCCTGCATCCCTGCTCACCCCCAGTGCAGCCTGGCATGCAGGCTCACTAAAGGACCTGTTCTCTCAGTACTTCTGAGAAATACTTGGTTTTTATAGCTCTTGAGGATCTGCAGGGATGCAGTTGGGCATCCTCTCTGGGTGAGTGTAGCAGTGTTCAGTGCAGGAGAGGAGGGGAAGAGATGGCGAACAAGGGAGCTGCTGCTGGGTGTAGTGCCCTGCCCCGGCTGCCAGTGTGGGGTCTGTAACTCTCCAGGGCAACTGGTCCTGCTGGAGGTCCTACTGGCCTGGCTTGGTGTGCAGAGCCCCTCCTCGCAGCCCCAGGAATTGGGATGCAGCAGTTTTTTGAGGAGTAGCATTCATCCACAGAGTCAAACACTTCGTCTTGCCTGTTAAGGAAAGATGAAGAGCTGTAACTGCTGAAGAATGGGACTTGGACCTATACAGTCAAACAGTAAAAAAAGAGTGACATATAGAAATCAAACAAATCTTTAATTCTGCCCTTGAGCCCATGCGGCTGCAGGGAAATAATCTGCCCCACAGGGCATTTGTGGTTCACAGCAAATTCTGCCCAAGGATGGGAAAAAACCCCAAAGATTATATAATTTTTATTGAAAACAAGAAGCAAAGTTTCCCTTCTTTTGGTTGTTTTTCAGTTCAGGAGGTTCCTATGAAAAGGCCTGTAACGTGTGTGTGGGTAAACCCAAGCGTTCTCTGAGCGCGTTACTAGCAGAACAACACTGGCAGATCCTCTTTCGAGCCCGGTTGTATATCTGGTTGCAGCGGCAGCGTGTGTTTCCTGGCCTGGTTTCCAGTCATGGCAGTGACCCAGTGTAGTGTTTGCAGGCAGAGCTGCCAACCGTGTGTTCCAAATGGGACAGTTCCACTTATTATTTTATTTATTATTTTTATACATATTTGTTCAAAGAGCCATGCTGAGAAGCTGCTCTGTTTGTTTCCTTTCTTCTTTTGTTTCATAAACTGAAAAAAATCCTTTCCAGCTCCAGCATCCTTTATCCTCCCATTTCCCTTCATGATGTCACCTAAGCCCATGACAGGAAGCCAACATCTGACATGCAGAGACACCTCTGCACTCTGAGCAGGATACCGGGCCGAAGCACAGTTAGCACATTTTATTCCCAAGACATCCGCATCCAGCAAGTAGAGCTGTGACCTTGGTTTGAACAGATCACGGAAATGAACATCCTTTCTCGATTCCTGGTGGTTTACCTACTAGGATATTCTCTGCTGTCCTTAACTGAACGATCTCTAATAATTTCCCGTCCATAATTTTGACACACTGCTCATGTTTCTGGAGCTTCAGTCACTTCACTTTGGCTTTCTCTTACGTAATTTTGCCATGAATTTTGAGATGTATGCACCTCGCTTTTGTTTCCACTCTTATTTTCCCTTCCACGTACCTAAAAATGAGGGAAAAGAATTGGTTTGGGACTCTCATTTTGGTAGGAAGTGTGGAGCTGGAGTTTCTGAGCCAGTACACTACCAAATAGTTTTAGTTTTTTTTCTTATTGTCAGTTTCTTCCTTCAGGAAGAACTTTCTTCCCCACAACAACTTCTTTCTGAAAAATATGTGCTAATAAAAAATGGGAATATTTCTGCTGCTTTGGATCTCCCTCTTCATACTGTAGGAACTGGTGGCTTACTGTTATTATAATTATTTTCATTATTATTCCTGTTGCTTCTTCACTGCTCCAACTATAGACCAAGACCTTGTCAGGTGCCAGAGAAGGCTCGTATACTCCTTACTTCAAAGAGTTTATATTCTGAGTAGACAGTGGTGTAAATTTCTGTACCTACCCATCCATAGAGTCAGGCAATAATGTTGTACTTACAGGTAATTTTTTGAAGATATTTTAATCCTGAATCTCTGTCCTTTGGAAACTTACTTCATCAGAGCTCAACAGAAAATACCTTCTAATCTGGATCATCAGAGTCTTTACTCATATTAGCTGTATACTGACTCCAAATATAGAGTACCATTGACGTGCTTATATATGCAGCCTAGGAGCCAAATATAAACCATGTGTGGGCTGAAAACTTTCCTAGACTTGCAGAGGAAAGATGAGGCTGTTCGGAAGCATGTTTCTAATATATCACTTTAGTACTGATAAACTCTCAGAGAGCACAGTTCCCAGTCAGGTCAGAGACTGGTGGACTAACATGACTCCAGTGGAAGGGGTGGGGAGCGTGCCTGGGAGGCAGTGTGGGATGTGACTCTCCTAACAGAGCGGTGCTGTCAGAATGATGGATGCTCACGCTGATGAGGTTTGCGTGCAGAGTATCACCGTCCATCTCGGGTCAGTCTTTCTTTTTTAAGCCAGCTATTCCACTCTTAATATACAAGTCCATTAATCCTTGGATTTCAGCAGAGAGTTACATTTTTCTGCCTACAGCGCTCATCACCGTGTGTGTCGTGATGAATGGATCCTCTCTACGCTTCTAAGGAGGCAGACAAGGCATAGAGGGATTAGACGCCTTGGCCAAAGACGCCCAAGAGATCTGTCACAGAGTGACTGAACCCAGAAACTGGAGTTGAGTACTAGTTCAGGGCTGTGGCTAACATTCATAATCCCCCTATAAATTTGCTAGGACATCAAATATAGTAGCTAGTAGCAGGACTGATCCCTGTAGGATCTGCTGAAAGCATTCCCAAGGCACAAAGCTTTTGAGTAAGTGCTCGGCGACCTTGCTAATAGATTATTTTTCATTCTTAAATGTTACAGAATAATGGTGATGGAGAGTCAATCAAAACTGTTCTCACGTCTCCTGAAAATCGTATCCTTATCAAACGCATGTTGATAAAATGTGCTGACATTTCCAACCCCTGCCGGCCAAAAGAGCAGTGCATAGAGTGGGCTGGACGCATTTCCGAGGAGTACTTTGCACAGGTAAGGCAGCTAAAACCTGCTGCTGAGGTTCTAGGTGGGCATCTCTTTAAATGGGTAGAGAAGTGTGCATACACTGCCAGTACGCCAGGACATCTAAGGCTGCATTACGTATTCTGTAAAATAACAACTTTTTTATTTTAAATGATGAGATGTTACTCATGCCAATACAAGATGTTCTCGGACAAGTGAATGTTGACAACTTCTACAGTGTGGTTTTTGGAAAAATTAAGCTTTCAAGTTGTTCAGTTTGGAGCTGGACTTTTTGAGTGTTGCCTGCAAATGCATTCCCATCACAAAAGGCAAAGCAAAGGTGCCTTTGTGAACCTGTGTGCTGCCTGCGCCTCAGGAATAGGATCATCAGATCCTAGTGGTAGCATGGGAACAGCACACGCTTCAAGAGGTGCTGTAGGACCATAGCATGGTGTGCTGAAGGAAGTGGGGAAAAGGAGAAAGCAGAGTCATTATTACTGATGATAGACCAAGTAGGGGAACTGGGACTTGGTACCTCAAGGGGGAAAAAGAGAATTAAAAAGATATTTTGCCATCTCTGGGCTACACAGAGTGTCACTTCCATCCAAGATTGAGAATGGCTGAGTACCCTTTTGCTCCAAAACGGGCATAACTTTACCAGTAATGTGTGAAGTTACTTAGGGCCAGATTTGTGTGCAGGTGCTGAAGCTGAATGTATCACTTTGTGGGAAACACTGGTAGGCATTTTATTTATTCATCTGCTGTTTGCCTGAAGCCTAGACTTAAGATTAAATTGCTCCTTCTTGGATTTATTCACCTTCCTCTGCTCATTTAGCAGCTGTATGCTCTAGTCAGGGTCAAACAATCTGCTGCTAAAAGAAGCCCGTGAACAGAGCGTGTCTTAATTGTATAATCATAAGAGTGTTTTTTGCAGACTGATGAAGAAAAGAGGCAAGGTTTGCCTGTCGTGATGCCCGTTTTTGACAGAAATACTTGCAGCATCCCCAAATCCCAAATATCATTCATTGATTACTTCATCACTGATATGTTTGATGCGTGGGATGGTAAGCAAAACTCTGCTATATTTCTTGACAATAAGAATTTTCTAAAATTTGAAGCTACTTTGATATAAAATCGCTTTTTTATGGCTCCTGAAGAAAGGGGGAGAAAAGGGGAGATTTCTGCAGTTCAAGTAAGCTTAGTAACTTCATTATTGCTCTGAAGTATTTTGACACTGCTACAAGCTGTTCTCGAAGTTTCCCTTTAATATATTAGATTCAGTCAATGTTTAACTTTCTTCATTTTAAACTCGCTTCTCTGTAAATGGGGAACAGAACATATAGCACTTGATAGCACTTTGGGCACAGTCATTTTGTCCATGTTAGTATCAGTTACTCTTCAAGACAAATTTGTACAGTCTGGAAACTGCTTGGGGGGGAGCAGCTGTTTCCTTCCAAGTGCTGTCTCCGTGGTAAAAGTGGTCAGAAATGTGACTCTCCTGAATGCCAGATCATGACATGTGACTGAGATTTGATGAAGTAGAATAATTACAAGCATAATAAGCTATGCCCCTCCTGGAAAACTGGTTCCCTTTGCTGGGACTTGCAATACCAGTATTAAGTAGGCTTACAGAACTGTTCTGAGTGGCCTGAGTGATTCATGAGTGACAAGAGCTAAAAAGCCAAAACCATTTCAAGTATCACTGTGACAGATTTAAGCCTTCCTACTTAACACAGTTGCCCAGACATCTCAAGTGATATTAAAGCAGACAGAATCATGTGATTGTTTCAATTCTGCAAACTAAATACACTCTCCCCTTTCTTCCCTAGCATTTGCAGACCTGCCAAATTTGATGCAGCATCTGGATAATAACTTTAAATACTGGAAAGGACTAGATGAAAGGAAACTGCGGAGCCTTCGACCACCACCAGAATAGCAATTAGACCATGGTGTGTAATTTACTAACCAGATGCATATTTATTCAAGCTCACTTCTATTCATGTGATTTCAGAATTGTTTGGGTCTCTTCAGTATTACAGTAAGGCTAGCCCGTGCATTTGGGGAACTTTCAAATTCAAGAGAACATGAGTTCAGCAGTTGACTTCCCCAAACTACCATGTGTGGACTCCAATGAAATAAGCCTGGCAAGTGGAATTACACTGGATTGCTGCAGTACTTGTACTGAAGAGGGTTTATTAGTGAACATATTTTTGTGATATCTTCATAGCAGTACATGAAGCTGGAAGACCTTGAAGAATCCTCATAAAAAGGACATTCACTAGAAGATTTTGCTTAATCCTCAATCCTGCAAGTGAAAAAGAAGTATCTATTAATAGAGACTCACAGCTTTTATGAGAAAGCTACATGCTTTTTATAAGCACTTAAGACAGTTACATAGAACAATCAGACATTTAAAATGCAACTCTCTATGAAGGAATTTTTGATCTATGAAAAATAGATGCATTCTATTTTTTCACATCACAGAAGGTGCAATCGTTCACTTCTGAGCACTACTGAAAGTGAGTTCTCCTTAAGAAATTTAGTAGCAAATGTAAAAAATAACACAAGAATTTTTGAGGTTGATCGTTAGCATCTATGATTAAAATGATATGTTTTATTTATTTTGTTAGATGTTCAATATTTTCTATGAATTTATAAATACTTAAAAGCCAAAGCCAACTTTAGATGCATTACAAATTTACATGATTCATACTCATTAATATACATTTAATTGATGTACAGACCTTTTATTTTCATAATGCAAATACAAAGTACTATACAATGATACATTTTTATTGCACTGTAAGGATAGATGTGTATGTTTAAATATTGTCTGATTTATGTTAATTAAAATAAGTTTTATTGAAAAGGCCTCACTTGAGAATAGTAGAATAAACAAGAAATGTATAATATCTGAGCACCAGAACTGCAGTAGATCTCCCACAAACCAGTGATGTCCACTTGATCTTCCCTTGGCTACAAAAATAATAAAATCTTAAATTCAGCAGGTCACCACGTCTGACCTGAGGTCGCAGCCTCCATCACAAGGACTTGGGTCCCCTGAGAGCGCCGCTGGGGAGGGGGGCTTCTGTAGGCCACATGGTCCCACTGCCACTGCCAGGCAGGGATTTGGCACAGAACTTGTGGAACTTCTTGTTTTCTCCCATGAAATTTTATGGCTGAATTCCCTGTCAAAGTCTGCCTTATTTTATATAGTATTTCTACAAAGCATTCCACAGCATATAGGAAGAGATAACACTAAACATCTGATGAATTTCAACATTTTATAGCCTATGTATTTTCCTCTGCCGTGAAAGAAACAGAACATAAAACCACCAAGAAAAACCTTTAACTCAAGAAGTTTGTAAAGGCTGTGTACCTTCACAATTTGAATGAAACCTTCATAGCAAACACCAGAAAATAATAAAATGTATATTTTAAGAAGCGTCAAAGTCCTAGCCATTTCATTTGAAATGTATATTTACTTTGTAGTTTGCAGACTAACAGATACATGAAAGTCTTTTAAAAATAACTAAGAAACTTGCTGTCTGGGGAAGGGAAGAGTTGAAGGGGTTGGACTGATGTAAGAGTGATGAAAAGTGGTGTGTGGCTGGCAAGGCTCTATGTTTGTGGCCTGACCTCGGCAAGCCCAGTGAACCCTCATGTGCCCTTGAACGAGTCTCTTCACAGCTAAAAGCAGAGCCACGTTTATTCCACCGAAGGACTTGAAGAGTATCATGCCAGCCTTCCCTGTAGGCAGAATGGTTCTCCAAAAGCACTGAAAGAATTACTGGCTGTTGTCAATGCAGAGGCAATTGACTTCAGAGACTTTTTGAACCATTCCTGGAGATGCAGGGAGAAGTGGATGATGCAGCAATTCAGGGACTGCAGCAGTAGGAGCCTTGAAGCAGGTAAGAAAGGAACTGGTGACCTCTCTAGTTGTTACCTGTTTCTGTGTTCCCCTATCTGATGACACTCATGGGCCACCACCACATGTAGCTCAGTACTGTTCGTGTTTGCGTCATGCCTTTTGCCACCACTGCCCTTACCCTGCTTGTATGCTCTCCCTTCCTGTGTAGTATTTGGGTTATATGCTGCTGGGCCAGGGAATTCCCTTTTGTAATTTCCCTTAGTTCATCAGTGCGTGTGTATTGCCTAACCCGGTGGGGTGCAGATCCTGCCATACCATCGCCTTGAGGATAATAGCAGGACAGAGGGCATGGGGTTCTTGTTGATCTTCCAGGGGTTGTGCAATAGATACTGAAAGAGCAGATACATTTCCATTGAAGACTGAAAAAAATCCAGGTATCCTGTGTTCAAAGGGAACATGCAAAGAAAAGGAGAGTTGGCTGCCAGATATATTGTCTTCCTGACAATATTACATTGTGTTTCCATATATATGCACCTATTGTAATCAGCTGTAATTTGCCACCTGGCATTAATCTCTTCTATTGCAGCAGGCTCCTGTGCCTAGTTCAAGGCAAAGGTACTCTGGCTCCATCAGAGGGAAACAGCATCACTCCGTCAGTATCTCCTCCACTTACCTGCTGCAAAAAGGACAGGAGAGGACAAGTAGCAGCATATGGGTCCAGAGAATGTCTGCAGGAAGGGGGTAAAATATTTCTTCGTAAGCATAGTTAATATTCTGGGATGTATTAATGACTGGTTAAAACAGTTAATTTAATCTGCTATAAAAATGCCAGATGCATTATCATGGAAAAGACGTGATCAATATGATTAATTCCCTGAAGTTTACACTGCATCTTTAATGCCATTACTTGGAGCGTAGAACTGTGCTAATCATCCCTCTGCACCAGCCAGATTTATGTCCACATTGGTGTATGATAATTTCACTTAACATAAAACACTGTTTTGCAGCCACTGACTGCAGCTCTGATCGTTCTGTTGTCCATCTAAGTTTCGCTGTTGCCAGGAACAGATTATAATTATAGTCTGGAACCACCATGCTTGATCCTCACCAAAGACTACTTCCTGCTGAGCTGCTCTCTACAAACTGCACCTCTTAACCCTTCCCTGCAGTGTGAGGCTGTGGGGGCTCAGCAGGGCCCATTCCAGGCTGCTGCCTGTGCAGCAGGAAGGGCAATGCTATGGAGCAGTAACAGCTCTGATTGACATTCATCGCTCCAGTATCCAAATGTCTTTGGATCCTATCACAAATTTTTCAGCCATTCCAGATTCCCTTCCTTTCTTTTCCAAGATTACATAGCAGCATCACATGTTCTTGCTCTGAACCATTTTTAGTTCAGTATCTTCTGGCTGTGCATTTTGAACTGTCACTCAGTGATGGAGCTCTGCTTGGGACAGAAACTGTGGCTTTACTGATGGTCCTTCCCCATAGAAGGGAGGACACTGAATAAACTGAAAGAGCATGATTGCTATTCCCCATTTCAGACAGGCTGGCAGTCTTATGCAGGGTCTACACTTCTCACCTGTTCTTGCTTTAATGCTAATACAAGAGTAAATTCTAATGTATAGAATTACAGAATTTATGCACCTCTGTGGTTTTAATCTTAAAGCTTTATGTTTTAAAACTGAAGAAGTTTCAGCAATTCAGCAAATGACAAATTCAGAATGATTTGCTCCATTTTTCATGCTGCATGTTTTTTATCAGGAAATACTGCTGCTAAACCTGGCTATCACTTTAGTTGCTTCCAGGTGAGTATGAATTGTTATGATCTGGTAAAAAAATGTTGGCTTCTCAGCAAATTGCCCAAGATGAATAACGTAGTCCCTTCAAGGGATAGGTATAAAATGCTGGGTAATAATCGTTTATTCTTACAAAAGAAGAAACCAGACAAGCATTGTGCACAGCTACCTTGTCACAGGTCTGAAGATGGCTTTCATACTACAGTTTTCCCAATGGCTATATATAAATTAAAAACCACCTGAAATGGAACGAATGCCGTAGTTCTTGTTGTAGTGCTTTTTGCTGCGGCTGTCTCTGCTTGTCTCAGCAGAGACATCATTGATACGACACTGAAGTAAATGCGTCATCAACATGAAGGAATTGAAAAAATTAGAAAGTCATTCCTAAATAGAAGGAAGAATAATAAAATTAAATATCTACTAACTCCTTACAGGATGCTTGCAAACAGCACTGGGAAACTGTAGTCAGTAGTGCCCTTCTGTGAGACCAGAAGGGTTTGAGTCATGACTCTGCATGGAGCACTTTGAAATGAAGTCTCAGAGCTATTTGCTAGCTTCAAAACAAATAATCTCTCTGCTGACGTGAGACATCATGCCTCCAAGGTACAGTGGTCCCAGGGGTGCTCGTTAAATGATAGCAGGACGAATTGCATTTCATCCTGACATGATGTTTGGATGCAGAAAACGAGCTTTTAAATTACTGCCATATCCCTGTGCAGCCTGTACTGCTGGTTCAGAACAAAGGGGATGTCCAGGTGGCAAATTACAGATGAAGCTATGGCTCTCTGGGCAAAGGACTGCTGTGTTGTAACTCCACTCAATGCTTTCTCTCAGTACCCCACTTTGAATGTTACTAGGGCAAAGTGTCTCATGTTTTCTTTTTTCCTCCTTGTTTAACATCTTTAAGAATCTCCTCCCACACTTGCCACGCAAACCTCAGTGAACTTATCTTTGCAAACCCTGCAAAACTGTGTGTTAGCATCCTCTTCGACAAGCAGAGCAACTGAGTTGGAAAAGGCCAGAGGACCTAGAGCCACTAAGCAAAATGAGGTCTGAGGCTTCCTAACACCTTTGAAGTCCTGGACCTTCCAGTCCCGCCTGTAGTTTAATGGTCTTTCTCAGGCCAGGAAATGGTCTTCTGGCCTTCTGATGGTTCCCCTTTTTTCACTCTCAGCTTCTCTGTCTTCCATTTTTCCTTGATCTGCTTGCTAGGAGTCCTTCCCTTAAATAACACTGGCTGTGGATGTCCCTCAAATGCACAGCCATAACACTGCGACTAAATCCTGCCTTTCAAACTGGCTCTTGCTGCTTACCACTTTCACCACAAGATCTTTTTCTGATTCCATTTAAAGTGAGCCTGAAAAAATACCCTGTAACAGTTAACAGCTTGTGGGCACTGCACTGCTACTGTGTGCAGTGTGAATATGTATGCAAGGTCTTTTGTATTGCACTCCCACATGCAAATTGAAGATCAGGAGAGTTCGAAGGCACCTCTGCCTCTGAGGTTATGCTAGCAAAGACAAGCAGCTGTGGACACTTGTTGAAATTTCGATCTCTTTTCTTGGCTTGCTTGCTCCCCCCTTCGAGTGGCAAGAGTCACTGCGAGAGCTAAAACTAATCTTAGTTCAGCCCGCGGTAATTAGCAGAAGTAACTTCATCCTTTTAATCACATACATTTCTCTTGAGGTAGTGAAATAGAAAAGCAATGGACATAGTTTTAGAGAGGAAGTGAAAATGTGATTGCTTGGTATTGAAGTGAAAGGAGGAATTTAGCCAGTGTGTAATTATTCAAGTGAGAAGTTGATCCTGTCTGTCTTTAATATTCCAGAGTGGTATCTGATGTAAATCCTTCCCCAGAGTTCATTACATTATCTCTCAGCTTAACCTGAGCACACTGAGCGCCAAGTTGAGCGTGCAGCATGTTTTATAACCCGGTAGAATGACGTCATCCTAGTGATCCTGCAGCTCCCTAGTTCCTTGGGAGGAGGAACAGCTTTGTCTTCAGCCTAAAGATGAAATGGAATATGTTTGATGAGATTCCCTTGGTATTTGCAGTGTGGAATGTGTGAGGAACATTGCTTCGCACCTCCAGAACCATCCCTTTTTGCCTAAAATAAATTTTCCTTTACAGAAAATTAGTTTTTACCTTCACTGATTCCTACGTGCTTTACAAGGAGACCCAGAGAGCCCTTTTGCAGGTGGGTAAAACAAGCTGCAGGGAAGCTTAGTGGCTTGTCAGTGTCCGCCTCGCAGGAAACCCTGGCCTAGACCTGGGGGCTGCCAGGCCCCGGGTTGAACCATGCTGACTTTCAAAAATAGTGGAAGGAAAAATTTAGAAAGCAAGTACTTTCATAACAGTTTGTCACTGCCGCTTTACAGAGATACTGGTCAGAGCTCCTGAGAAGCCAGAAACCTGTCCCCCCTCGCCACTTTGCCCTGACCTCGTGGGAGTGCTGAATGCCATCAGCTGTGCACACAGAGTCCCAACGCCTGTCCCCGGCGGTGGGTGGTGCCAGCTATTTCAGACGCTGTTTACCGTAAGTAAGAAAGACTGCAATGATATAGCATGAACCTAAGTGCTAAGAAACAGGCAAGGTGCCCAGCCACCCCACTGAGGCTGGGCTGGGAATGGCATGCATAATATCAGGTATAGCTTTTGAGGATAGTTAGGGAGAAATGAGTTGCATGAATAGAGTTTTCAGGACATCATGAGAGCAGAATGAAATTCTCCTCACCACAACCCAGCCCTAAAAGAGAGCCACCTCTCTCACCCCTGAAAATCTGTGCTGGCAGACTCAGTGCAAATATGCTGTCCCCTGTTACGACAACTCTCTGACAAGCCAAGGTCAGAAAGCAGAAAGTTTTAGCTGCTCTATCATGCCAGGAACAAAAAAGAAAGAAAACAAACCCCCTTGTTTTAAAATAAGCTGTTTTAAATAAACAAGTGCTCTTTGAACCACATCAGAGTACATACCTAACAATATTTGTTAAGCAAATACCAGTGACATGTTTAAGTCTGGCTCAGTATGTATAAGCAAAGCGGTATTTGTGTTGCTTTTGTTGTAACAAGAGTTGATAGTGTTTCTAGAAGGTGGTCTGAAAGAAGGGACTTTTGGAGTTTTTTTCCCACTTAACATACCACAGAGAAACATCTGCCCACCAGTAGCCCCACCTCAAGACTTTCAAGAAAAAAGCCTCCCCATCACACAGATTTTACTGAAGATATGCTTCACTTTCATTGGCTCAGTTTAGTTCCTGATCTACCTCCTTAGGTGTTATTTTTTACCCACAGATCCACCTCTTGGACCATTTTGGCTCTCTGAAGGAAGTCTGCTCCCAGACTGGTTGCAAATACATGGTCACATTATTATAGTCTGTATCTGAAATGTCACAGTGCTGTGACTGAGAACTATTCCCATCTCTTCTGATCAGTTATTAGCTGAGCTTAGATTTTCTTCAGTTTGACACTAGTGTTTTTCTGTGTGCAGCAAAAGAAAAAAAGATAAATTTCTAACTTAAACAGAAGGATTTTTTTGGTATGTATTTGTATTTTTGTCTGTCTGTCCTTTTGGTTTGACCTTTTGGCTTATTTAACTCTTTTAAGAGCCAGTTATTAACTCTAGGGTTAATGCACAGACAGAGGAATGCAAAGCAAGAGAACATGTTGTACCAATGATGATGCTGAATTTGAAATTCTCCACCAGGAACAAAGGTTTTCTTTCACATCTGACAGGCTGTGAGAAGCCAGACTGCTTCTTAAGTGTCCTTTCCTGTCTGTCAATACATGTGATCTCTGTGGGCATGCTCAGAAATTTTGGGCTTAATAAATCATCACTGTAGACCACGCGCTTCCATGTACAGGAAGCGACGTGACTTCTTTGCCCTGCCTTTGTGGGGTATTGGAGAGGAGAAAAGGTCATGCTTTGTGGGACCCAAAGGGTGAAACTGCAGTTCATGAATAAGGCTCGAGCTACCCCAAACTCAGGCCATTGAAATCACAGTGAGGCTCTGTGGGCAAAAATGACAGCTAAGCTTTTATCTGTATGCCATGGCATCACAGGTCGATACTATGACTTCCTTCTCTTCTCTAAAGCTTTCATGTCAGAGGAATCAAAGCCTCCCCACCTCCCCTTTCCAGATTAACTGCAGTTAATAATAGCACAAACAGGAGTTAGCCCAGGTTTGAAAAGGCTTTCATGAGATGCTGCTCTTTGATAAGCTATTTCAAGGGCAGGAGGCAAAGTGTTTACTTTGCTTGTAAGAGTAGCCTGATGAGCAATTTGCTTTTCTTTTGCTGAGGCCAAGCAGAGCTTTGTTACCTCCAGAATATGTAGAGGTGCTTTACGGCTACTGCTTTTTACCTCTGGCTATTTCTTTGCCTTGTGCAAGAATAAAAAGTTACGAGGTAAGCCCAGCAGCCTGTCCCCATCTGCGAGGGCTGCCTCCGCACTGAGCCTGAGCAACCATCCACTCCCAGATTTTCCCCTCTCATGGAGGTTTTCGCCTGCCTTTGGTTGTGCTGGGAGGCCTTGAGGCATCAGGAGCGAGGCGTCAGCCTCAGGCGTTTACCTGACCGTGCTCTTTTCAACGTTGTAGAGGAAACGTAAGGAACTGTGTTTAGAGGCGGAGGGAAAACTTAAGCGTATCCAGTCGG
>VZRU01006550.1:0-18868 GCA_013398155.1 Pedionomus torquatus | reverse complement strand
GGGCAGCCCCCCATCCCGGGTGTGCGGTGGGTGGGCCTGCCTCTTGAAAAACGCAGGTGTGAGAGGACATGGTGAAACCTCTGTTCTTGGCTTTGTTTTTTGACCCTGGTTCATTTTCGGCGGGGGGGAGAGTGGGATGGGGTTTAAAGGTTTAAACAAACATCCGATTTTGTTAGGTAGCTCCTTTAGGTTCCTACACTGATACCTCTTTCTGCTTTTCTTGTCATCCCTCTTTCCTAGACATCTCAACTTGTAAAAAAACCACCCCAAACCTACCAAATACTGTTTCTCGTAACTCGATTATGCACAGCTTGGTGGCCACTCTTGTTCTATTTGTCTTCTTACAGGAACAACAACATTATTTCTGCTTTTAGAGAGTTGTAGCCCATTCACAACGGCGTTTTAAGTTTAAAGAATGACACTGATTTCTAAGCAAAGAGTTTTAGCTGTGTGTTTAACCTAGACTTAGTTTTGACACCTTCATTCTAAACCTTTAGTAATAAGAATTAGCCTTCTAATAACAATAAATGAGCTTTGGTATGCAAATGAGTGCATTCGTTGAAAAGCAGAGTAAAACCCCTGTGAAAACCCCAGGAACTCTTGTTGATGTGTATTTGTATAAATAATGTCAGGTTCCACTTCTTGTTCTAGACAAGGGCTTCCAAAACATGCCCTGCGGCATCATCCACCGCCAGAGCCACAGGCTGAGGTGTGCCTGGCTGCTCCTGCGGCTGAAAGCGCCGTCGAGAGTTCAAGGTACCTGCCAAAACAACTTGATTCTTTGCCTAGAGACAGTGGCAACACCAGGCACCTTTGTCTGGAGTGACCTGTACAGAAGCTGGTAGGCTTAGGCTTTACCTCCCATCTGTAGTTCTGCAGAACATGTCCTTCCTATTTTGGAAATAATATCAAGTGCCTATCTGTGTGGTGTTCCCAGCTCGCAAATACCCTGGGTCACCTAATTCCATGGTAGAAACAAGATAAAAATAATTTCTGAGTGATGTAGAACCAGGACTAGAACTGTGGTTTAACTAAGATAATTTTTGGTAAATCTGCATTTTGTTTGGCCTCTAGATTTTCTATGTCACTCAGATTATTAGGAGTCATTGCAATTACTTGTGTATCTGCTTAAATGCCTATGAAATAAACATTTATCCTATGAAAATTCTACCAGTGTTAAGACCTCTTCTGATATATCTGTGCCTTTTTGTACAGAAAAAAAAGTTCACTTACCCACTTTTTGTCATTGTGTATCATTGTGGGGTGTTTTTTCTTCCCTTTTTTTCCTTAACGCATGCGTTTCAGGGAGTCTGAACTCTGGAAGGAATCATCTCACCCTTCTGTTACTCCAGCTGATGATGGGAATTTGTGGTCTGCTAGTCAGAGTTATGCCGATGTCTCCACTGAAGACAGCTCAGTCTTCTCTTGGGGCTATGATGTGAGTAGAACGTAGTCATACAAGCTAAATGCAGCCCAGCGAGTAGAAAGACATTTGAAATACCACTGCAAATACATTTGGAGAAGAAAAATGAGGATTGGGTCCGTCAATAAGTAACAATAGTGGTTATAGAAAAAACATCTTTTTTAGCTCTTCTCCATCTTTCCTTTCTCTCAGAGCAAAACATATTAGGCTGATATTGTTCACTGAATATTCTGAATTTCTACCTAAAGCTTTGGGAATGCAAATCATTTAATGTATATCTACACAGCATAATAAATACTGTTCTTAGGGAATCCCAAATGTGAGTGGATGACTTTCAGACATTTGGTGTGAGTTTATCAGACTTCTGCACACGTGCATGTTTCTCAAAAACATAGTTAAGACCCTAAACCATTATTTTCACTTAGAAATATTTGTTTTATTCCCCATTTACCAAAACAAAGTGTGTTCATTGAATAACTATTTATTGAATAACTTTAATTTCTAGGAATTTGATAAAGCTGCCACACAACAAGTAGAGCAAATGTTCAGACAAATTGATGAGCTTCTCTATGAGCAGAAAGAAAATGTGCATGTTGAGGGCCTGCGGGAAGAATGCCACCAGTGGACAGCCAACTTTCCTCATCTCAGGTATTTTCTAGATTCATGCTGAATCACAGAGTTATAAAAGGGTAGGGATGGCGACAGTTGATTTTAAAACGTTAGTAGCTGGGTGGGTTTAGATGTTTATATAGTAGACAGAGATAAAAAGTTCGCTCTGGTAGTTTGCCTGCCATTGTCACTAATAAATATTCTGCTGTCTCACATTTGGTTCCTTGCCAGAGGATTATTGCTATTTGCAACTGACTTGGCTTTAACATAGCAAAATTCTCTTGGAAAAGGTGTGTGGTAAAGCTAAAAGCCAGATGCTTCAAATCAAAAATCTTCCTCTCCTAGCTCAGTAGTCCTAATGGCTATCTGGAAGCTTTAATTTTAAATCTGCATTATATGTAGTGGAATAGTTTTGTCTGTTCTTGGAAGTCCTACAATTAGCAGAGTATAAAAAACCCAAGCAAAATCTTCTTAATGTATTGACCTGACATGAAGCAATCTGTACAAGGGAAGACACCTGACACAACATTACCACCAAGAAAACCACGTAGCTTCCCTCTAGAATGCTTAGGATTTGCTGCAGTGTGATATTACACACTTCAGTGATCATACTTTTAACATATTCTGTTGTGTTTATCCTTTGCTTTTGCCATGGCAGGGTTGTGGGGAAGCAGATAGTGATCCCCACGGATGAAGGGTATGGATGGTATTCAAGTACACCTTCTGGCCGTTTAGGCTCCTCAGATCTAAGTTCACCACGAGAAGAAGATTCTAACGAGTAAGTACCAGCTGATAACCCGAACTGCACCAAGGTCATGTTGTTCTTGGTGGACTGCAGTAACAGGCTTCTTAACTAATTCCTTTGTCAGGCAGAGTTTTGAACACAGCAGGCTTTATTTTTATCTAAAAGTACACAACATGCTTTTCTTTTTCACTAAAAGTAGTACATTCAGAGTAGCCAGACTGCATAGCCGTGCTTGTTGCTAACTGCAGTCAACTGGGCAGTACACAGACATACCTTTGCTGCTGCTGACTTCTTAAGAGTTTGTATCTGTTGTAGATGGCTTTATTGTTAATCATCTTTAGATGATTTTTTATCATTTGTGTAGAACGTCAAAAATACAAAGCTCTATATTAGTACTACTTTTATTATTTTAAAATTAATTAAATTGTTTTTAATTAGCTTTTGCTTTTTTTTTCTGGAGCTTTGAGTTCCTTAGCAAGAATTTAAAATATTCAAACCAAAAGAGTTTTTACTGTAATGCATAATTTGTTGGCCTCCCTCCTACTGCTTGGCCTTAGCTACCATGTTGTCTCTCAGTTCTCCAAATGCTGCTGTTTGACGTGGAATAAAACTTATTTTAATTTCTGCTTTCTGCAAACTGTCACCTGTTCAGATTTAGTGTTTTTGGCAAGAAGGTACCTCTTTCTGTTACTCCCATTCGCAAGAAGGCTGACCGTTCCAAGTCTCCGACGTTATGTTCTCCAGAGAGTGAAGAAGATGAAGATGGAGTAATTGTCTCTGAAGGCATAATGGAGGAGTATTTAGCGTTTGACCGCAGAGATGCGTAGGTATCAGATATTAAGACAGCAACTGGCACCAGTGTCCTGGAATTCCTGCTGTTAAGATACACTGATTTGGGTTTCATGTTAGATGATAAAGTATGGGATGAATTTATTTATTATTTTTAATATATCTTTCCTCTAAAGAACTTTCAAAACTTGAGGTTGCTAGGGCACTGGAAATTCTCAATCCGTTTCCTAGAACAATTTAGTTTGCTAAATTACTTTTCTGGGGTTTTTTGGTTAGTTGGTTTTTAATTTTTCATGCTAGCTGGTTTTGTGCCTGGTTTAAATAGTTTGTTCCGTCATAGCTAAGAGCCTGCTATGTATTGGCATAGTTAATAAATGTTGTTTAAATGCCATTTACTTCTTATACTAAGTCAAATGTGTCATTGTTTTGCACTAGCAGTGTGCTGCTTTCGTTTCCTACTAGCATTTTGGGTGAAGCTGTATCTTTCCAGTAGTAATTTAAGAACTGGAGTGGATTTGATGCGTGCCAAGAAATAATTACCATATTTTTCAATAATTACCAAATAACTGCATTATTTCTACAGGGAGGAGGAGATGCACAAGAGGAAAACGGGGTTGTCCTCTGGTAGACGGAAGTTGGGGTTTCCTCCTGTCTCTCCGTATGCCTGCATGAAGGATTCTGTGCTCACGTTTGTGTTTGATGATGTCTGGAGTGAAGTCCTAGGCTGCATGGAAGAATTAATCTGCAGGCACTGGGAAGGGTCAGCCTCTGGTAAGGAGCACACTTAAACTGAAGGATTTCACTCACTTGATTTTGCCTGGATACAATGAGAGAAAGATGTATTTGGGAATAATATCTTCAGGGAAAAAAAAAAAACATCATGTAATTTACTTGGTTAGCAATGTGAGACATGCTTTCAAAATAATTAATAGAGCTTAGATCTAAGAGGACTCTCTTTGCAATACTTAGATTTGTTGTACTGTCCACAATTAGCAGTGCCAATAGTCTGCATTGACAGGAATTCTCTGTTGCGTTGCACAGATGATGAGAAAAATATCATAACAGTAGAAACAATCAGAGCAGATGCCGACAGCCCTTTGCAGTTTGACCCTCCGCCAGTGTTGTTACCTCGTGTGCCACAAACCAAAATGCCCTCAGTGACACCAGCTCTGGTAAGTATTTTTAGCCAGCTGGTTTGTGTAGGAACCAATCAATACAGCACCACCTAAGCAAACAGATTTGAGTACATCAGGAGCTGTTTAGATACGTAACTATTTTGGATTTTGTGTGAATGCTGACTGTCCTTTCCAATCCTTAGGGTCTGTTATTCCTCAGTGGCAAGTTTTAATTCTTACTTGTCTCTTTAAAACTTAAAATTTTATATACATACTGGACAACCATGTGGTGACTGTTCATTAATGATGTAGTTCTTTCTGTGTTTTACTGATGTTTGAACTAACTTGTGAGATCATGGGTTGCATGTATGAGATCCCATTCTCATTAGTTTATCTACAGTTGACTCACAGGGCAATAGAGGACAAATCTCAGTGCGGTTGTATAAGAGTTGGGTTATTTTTCTCAGACACCAAATTGGACTATATATCATCTGCTTTAGGTGATCTGCTCCTAGAGCGGTGAGCACCAGAACGTTATCTGTTTATTCCATTTAATTCAACTCTTTCCTTTTTCTTTCTTTTTATTTCTTTCTCCTTTATTTCTACCCCCTGCCCCTTCGTCATGTTCCTCATACTGTATGTGTAGTGCCCAAAAACCAGAGGTGGCCGCAAAAACAAAAAGAGGAGAAAAACACCTCAAGTATGTATGCTGGAGAGATTAAAGCTCTGGTATTTTCAGTCTGTTGTTGTCATGGTGGGTGGAATTTGATGGTTTCGTACATCAGTGTGTATACCAGGAAAGGAGTTTGCAGTTCTGCTCTTGACATAAAACGTTAACATACACTGAAAATTAGTTTCGTAAAGCTTCTAGTTATAGCCACTGGTGGAAGATCCTGTTATCCAAATCAGCTCAGCTGGGAAATATTAAGTATGAAACAGCACGGTAGGATACATTTTCTAAGCGCTACCTTTTGCAAGGAAAATGGAATGCTAAAATGCCTGTCTTAGAGGGGGGAAATAGTATAATCGAGTATATATCTGAGTGTCGTGGAAGAAATTGATTTATTTTCTCCAAAGTTACTTACAAGGACAAAATACATAAGTATGTGCGTGTGTCTCTGCCAAACAGTAATTTACTTATTTTTTAAACTTTCAGGCAAATCTCTCTCAAGGGTCAAGTAGTGGCTCTCAACGTAATCTAAATGGCTTGATGGTGGTACATGGGATCCAGCTACAGCAAAGGAGTCTGCCTATAAAGGAGAAAACACTGTAAGAACTCTAGATTGGCTGTTGTGAAGGAGAACACCCTCAGGGTGAGAGGGATTCAACCCAGAATATCGTGAGATCATTTTATACACGGGAGAAAGCAATGCTTAATTCTTTTCCTGCTTGCTTGTTTATTTATCTATGAAACAGTGTGCCTCTAGTGCAGTTGTTCTGTTTGTTTTGCTGATGGTTTATCACTGAGTGAGCTGTGGCGATACTAACTGCTGGCACTAACTGACATCCTGAAAAAAGATGAAGCTTGGAATGGGATAGAGAAACTGATTTACCCACTTCTGAGAAAGTGCACTCGTGTCAGATCTGAACTAAGGGTGTGAAAACTGGTGTGTGGGCTTTTTTTTTAATCTGTGACTTTTATACTTGACTCTTCAATCAGAAAGTTCATCATTCCGTAAGAATAATAAAGATAGCCTTTTTTTTTTTTTGCTTTTCTATTCCCTATATTTTTCTAATTTAGCTGTAAAGTACTCTATATAGTGACATAAATTAAAAAAAAAGAGACTTGTGGTCACAGGGTAGTTAACAGTCATATTGATCATAGCGGTCTTGGCTTTGTGATTCTTTTGTTAGGGACCTGGATGACAAACGGCCAGGCTCCAGCTCCATTCTCTCCACCAGAGTGTGGCCAAATCGTGCTTTAGAGCTCAGTACATCATCCCTCTCACGTTCCACAAGAAGGCGAAACCCACCACCCCGTACCCTGCATCCCATCGACGTGAGCCACTCTCATACTGGGACCCCAGGGGCTGTGGACGATGTCTTCAGGGGAAGTCGATTGTACGTTTCAAAATCAGTTTCTCACTGCCAGTAACAGTCTTCAGAGAACCCAGTTTATGTAAAGAACATTCAGTTGAATAGAAAGAATATGAATTGTTTGATCAAAGAACTTAATTGCCCCTTAAAAATCTCCCCTGAGGAAGCTGAGTTGCTGAAACTGATGTTTACTGTGCCACAAGGCACATCTTCAGGCCGTTTTGAACATGAACTCTAGCTCTCGGCCTGTCCAGAACAGACAAAGCAAATACCACCATTTCTTTCTTGACATCAGCTTTCTTTTCTGATAGCTTGTTTTCAGGATGAACTTAGAAGCCCACAGGTTTTTAGTGATCAGCTGTTTGTTGTTACCTCACCCCAGACTGGGTTATGAAGAAGGTGCCCATTTCAGATAACCCGTAACCAATCTGAAGATAACCAAAGGGCTCTTACTGGCCTCTGTGAACCTTTACTCACATCTAGAATATCTTAGTTCTGTTTGGCGTAATGATGTGATTGAATTTAGTCATTTACAGGGGCTACAGGAAATAGGTAACAGGAAATCAAGTATTAGGAAACAATGAAGAGTTTAAAATACTGTATTCCACTTGTTTTGCAGATTTGACCTAATTTCCTTTTAGTTTTGCATTTTACTTATAAACTCCTCCAGCATGTTATTTTTGTCATGTGCTGTTCAGAGATTTATTCCTTGTCTGGTTGCAACTGATGCAACTATGCTCTTACAATATTTTATGCTTGTGTTCCCTTTTCCTCAGGCTTCAATCAATTTAATGATTGTCAGCAGCCTTTATTATATTATCATATATGTTTAAATGTCTGTAGCCAGCACTAGGAAAGTCTTCTTTAAAATGGTGGTTACGATTTGAAGGTTTTCTAATGTGTTCTTATAGAACATCCTTCAGTCAAATCCAGAACGTGGGTAGAACTTAGGCCTCTTGATCATTTTTAGCGCTTCTCAGACCTGAAGTAGTACGCAGACACCTTTTGTGTGAAAAAGGCCTTCATATGAAAAGGCTAGTTCTAGGAAATACTGTTTTGGTTTTTTTATGTTTATTAATTAATTTTGTATTTTGTGCAATTAGATCAGTTTGGCTCCCTTCAAGAGGCTTTTAGAAGCTTTCTACACCTAGTTCCTTCAGACACCCACATATGGAGAAAGTAGAAGCCTTGTTTTACCCCCAGATGTTTTATTTGACACTTATTACAAGTGAAGGAGCTACAACGTGCATTTACGTAGCATTTTAGTTGCTCTGCTTAAAATCTGTCTCACTGCTGTTTTCTACGTGCACTGTTTGTCTTCAGTTGCTGGGCTGACGTTAGCAATAAGCAGTACTTCATCCTAAAGGATGTGAACAAAAAGCAGAAAACAGTGCTGTGTCTGGGGACAGGCAGACAAGATGCAAATGCTTATGAAGACACATTTATGTGCACACCCCTGTTTCCTCCAGTACCAGCTGCACAGCATACTCCTTCAAAATGCACTGGAGGAGGGGTGGATTTTAACCACCAACTGGCTTTTATATACACCAGGCTTTCTGCTGGAGTATTCATTCACAGACTTCCTTTGCTGATAAGACTAATATTAAACATTCTGAAAACTTCACCTGCTGCAGAACTCCTCTTTTATATATAGCCTCGGATAGTCAGCCCTAACAGCAGGACCTTGTAGCAGAATTCTGCAACCCTTGCTCTTGGTTTTAACCTCGTCTACATAATGTCAGACGAACTGAAAATACTGCATGTTCACACAGTGGCAAACATTAAACTGCATGGTTTTTTTTCTGTTCTTCCTGATGCATTTCAGTCTGACTGCACAGGAGCAGCTGACCTCGCCCTCCCCACTGCCGCTAAGCAGAAATAACCTCCTACCACCTATTGGTACCACCAAAGCAGCAGAGCACGCGAGTGCTGCGGCACCCCAGAGACAAAAGGTAATTATGACCAGTCATTTCTTTTTAGTAGTGAATAGTCAAAGATGGCAGTTGCTGCTGATTAAATTACCAAACCCGAGTTTCAGTTTATTTCATAGAATCATAGGGTTTTTTAGGTTGAAAGGGACCTCTAAGGTCATCTAGGCCAACCATCAACCTCACACTGATAAAAGCCATCTCTAACCCAAGCACGATGTCAACCCAGCTTTGAAATCCTNCCCAGCTCCCTCAGCCTCTCCCCATAAGACTTGTTCTCCAGACTCTTCACCAGCTCCATTGCCCTTCTCTGGACCTGCTCCAGCCCCTCAGTGTCTTTTTTGTGGGAAGGGGCCCAAAACCGGACACAGCCCTCGAGGTGGACCCTCACCAGTGCCCAGTACAGGAGGATGATCACCTCCTGAGTCCTGCTCCCCACGCTGTTCCTGATCCAGGCCAGGATGCTGGTGGCTCTCTTGGCCACCTGGGCACACTGCTGGCTCCTGGTCAGCCCACAGGCCACCAACACCCCCAGGTTCTTTTCTGCCAGGCAGCTCCAGCCACTCTGCCCCCAGCCCGTAGCGCTACAGGGGGTTGGTGTGACGCAAGGGCAGGACCCAGCATGGCCTTGTTGACCCCTCATCCCGTAGACCCTGGCCCATCCATCCAGCCTGTTCAGATCCCTTTGCAAAGCCTTTCTACCCTCCAGCAGATAAACACTCCCACCCAGCCTGGTGTCCTCTGCAAACTTACCGAGGGTTTAGTACTTGTTATCTTGTGACAGCAAATGAAATGGGTGCAGAAAAAATGCCACAGGAGTTCCAAGTAATGGCATCACCCAGAGTCAAATGCTTTAATTCCAGTTGCTCCTAGAATGTTTTTCCTCCCCATATGTAGGTGTAGAAGGACTGACTTGGAAAATTAGCTTTAATTTCTAGGCTAATTGTTTTAAATGTACTGCTGCAATAAGAGAAAGTCACAACTGTGTTCTTCAATGCAGAAATCTCGAGGGAACTCAAGTCGAGCCCACAGTGTAACAACACACGAAGATGCCCACCAGCAGCTACAAGAACAGCTTTTCTTACCTGATCACTTCTCCAAGCCTAACGCAACCAGCACGTTCTTGGTAAAGCCCGGCAAATTATATCAAATCATCCTTAGTTACTGAATGAGGTGCTTGGACAATTAACATAGGTAAACATTACTTGAGAACCAAATGGCATGAGCGATCAGTGCCAGGGAGTTCATCAAGTTTGCCACTTGATTAGATACAGGTTAACAGAAACATCTTTCCGTGGCACTTCTGAACCAAAGGGGGCGAGTCACTTGTTCACTGATAGCTACCACACGAGAGTCCTCACAACCAGCTCCTGACCACACGGATATGCAGCTGGTGGCACTGAACCTGAAAAATGCAGAATTAAGATGCTTGTACAAAAAGCTAAATATTGCGTCACTATCGGATATAACACGCAATCGGTTACCTGCACTGGCCATCTAGCATCTTCTGTGAAGGCTTAAGAACTGTGGAGTAGGAGAGGATGCTTTAAAGTTTTGTGTGGGAAGTACATTTGGAAATGCAAAGGTGTGATTGTCTTCATTGTTTTCTCGCAGAAGCTGGCTGTACTATTAATGTCCAGACTGTTTCAGTACCAAGTGCTCTTGGTTTAACTTATTGAAGCACCTACTCTGCTTATCTACCTTGTCCTAACTACCAAAGTTTTTTTATCTAAGCTATAATTTCAACAATAGACTTTAAATAGCTGCTGGTTTGGTTTCTGTGTTTAATTTCAACATCCTTGACTTCGCAGTTAGGAGTGTACAAACTTTCTGAAATCTTTTTTGAAACAGAACAATTTCCAGAAGTGGTGAGAATGCCTTTACCTGGTCCAGTGGTGATTCTAAGTAAGCGGGTTACACAAAGGTGGTTTTCACTCCTAAAGTTGATTTAACAACTTTAAACTTGAAAAAGCTCTAGTTAGACCTTCACAACATCTTACAAATTAGGAAGTACATGTTTAAGTAACTTGTAGTTCTGTTACAGTCTTGATGTTTACAGCTTTTTGTGGAAACATAACTAACTTGAACTGTCTTTTCAGTCGGATCCCCAGCACCGCCGTTCTTACACTGTTATCGATTACAGCAATCGCTCTCGGACAAGCAGAGGATCAACAGGTTCAGGTACGCTTATCAGTCAGCATTTAATAAGATGAAGCCGAGACGTAAGCTTTTGGGACGGGGATGTATTCCCTATGTAGGTAATTACACTGAGGAGGTTTATTCAAAGTTCTATTTCATATTTTAAACGTTCCATTATACAAGCTTTATACTTGCATAGAGAGTATTTGGGTGCGTGGTTAGTTTTTTATTTTATTTTATTACCACGTGGTATGTTAAATCATTTAAGAAAGCTTAATGTAGTCAGTCACATCTAAGATAAGAGCAGGAGTTGCCAGTTTAAACAGAACTAGCAACAACTACTTTCTGTCCAAGGATTTTTTCCTTCTGCTCAACTATACAACTGAAAGAGATTGCGTTATGTCCAAAAGAAACTTATTTGCACCGTATCTGGAAGAGATTGTACTAGAATGGCAGTAGATCAAGTATATTTGGAAGCCAGTAACTATACCAGTACAATTCACATGCATACTCTGAAATCAGAGTATGCTTCTGCTGTTTAGCACTTGGATGAACTTTATGTAGTTACTTGACATAATCCAAGATGAATCTTATCTAAAACGACTTATTTTTAATTGGCCAAAGTATCAAGGCAGCAGGAAGGCATTTGTGTTGTAAACGCTGCATATGCTTTTCTCTCCAATTTCCCTTCCTTCACTGCAAAGTCATCTTAAATTGTTTATGGTTAATACACTGAAAATAATCTTCATATAGGCTCCTGAATAGCTCCAGCAGGGGTTGTGGTTCTTTTTTAATAGTAGGAAGCTACAAGTCTAAGGTGCATGTGTGTACACAACTGTTATGGTAGACTACTAAACCTTAATTATTGCAACTTCACCTTGAGAGACTTGGGTTTTTCACTTCACTGCACACACAAGGGCTAGTCTGGTCAGTTGAAAGGGATTTTGTTCAGAGATTATGGCAGAACAAAAGTGAACATTTGTGTCCTGGGAGAGCTTTTCTAAATGCTGTCTTTGTCACTCTTGCCTGAGTTGACTTTGAGTGCTCCCTGTGAACTTCCTACTGATGCGAACTAAGTACCCTCCACCTGGAGGAGGTGGCACGGAGCAGATTAGATGCACTCTCTGAAAGCTAGGTCTGTCAAGACAAGTCACAGTGTGTTCCTTTCATCACAGTGTTTTAGGATTCCTTATGGAGTTGCCAAAATTTCCCACATGAAAATATACTCACGAGACAGGACTGAAGAGGCAAGAAGTTAATGGAAGCTGCCATGCTTAAAGTAGAAAGTACGTGGGTGATTATTAGAGGACAGGAGGGGTCTTTAGCTTGTTTCATAGCTGAATGGCCTACTACCACGAACACAAGTGGTACAAGAGGCAATTTTAAGTTCAAGGCTGAAGTAACTTGTTTTTAAACAAAGGAGTGGTTCCTACTCTAATTAAGTATCTGCTCCTCCTCCCCCCAAACTCCAACCCAGTACCTTTAATGCAAGATGTGTTTTACAACAGCTGTATTAGCAAAAAACCTGGTTGTATCAGCAGAAGTCTGTAGATTTGAATACTTCATGAGATATCAAGAAGTAACAGTGGTTTCCCTGCATTGCAGCAACTACGAAAGCACAAACTTTGCCCTTTCTGGAAGGCCAGTCACTCATCTCAAACTTACTTAACTTACATATATTTGAGTTGATAGCCATGTGTTAGAATAAAAAGCAAAAAAATAAAAACCACCAAACCAAAAAAGGCATTTTAATTTTAAGCTAAAGGAGATTCTTCTTCCAGAAGTCTTAAAGTTGTACGTGATCTCTGTTTATTAGGTCTTCAGCTGCATGGTTCTGTGAAAGCTCACAGTCGAAGTGGATCAGTCACAAAAGGCAAGCAGGGGTTCTGAGGTGCCATGAAGAAGTGTCCATCCACCTCCAGAGAGCCATGAACCACCTCTCAATCTCAGCGATGTCGATGTTGTTTACAGAGAGTTATCGAACACCCTTCCTTACGAAGAATTATTATTTTTATATAAATCTAAAGAAGCAGCTGCCAAAGATTAGTAGAGGTATACTTAAACATTCCGTTTTCTACCAGTAGAAAAAGTTATACTGCAGTGGAAGGGTGAATATACTCCAGTGGACAGTAAAGCCTAGCTCTTAGAAAATCTAGCAAATGCTGCCAGTCATGGCTGTTTTCCCGGCTTGTGACTGGTTCATGTTGTCACAGGCAGGTACTGCAGAACCTGCCCATTTTTCCCTTAGCAGAGTAGCAGTTCAATTTTTTAAAGCTATATTTATATATGTTTAAAGCAATACTATACTATCAAGAGCAAGTGATACTGCTCAGTTAGGCGAGTTGTGAATCCTGTAGTAATTGCAGCGTGTATTAATACAGTTGTGTAAAAAATAAGGCAGAAAACTAGATGAAGAGAACTGAGAAGGGTAAGGGCAGCACACACCACTGCCTCGTCCTGTGTTATATACTCATACCTCTTCCTCAAGCGACTGAAGAAGGCCCAAGAGGCAAAAAGGAGTCTCTTACTTTAAGTAGCTCCAGACTGCATTCAAGGAAAGCACCTTGTCTTCCTGGTGAGATATGTTCTGGTAATTTCACAGAATAGGACAGTCTCCCTTTCTAAAAATACCTGCAATGATAGGAGGTGTCTGCGCTCTGCCATGAAGTTCCGCACCCCACAGATGCAACGTAGCTGTTAGTAGATGTGTTCTGCACCCTGGGACAGACCTACTGGAGGCAGTTGCTGTACTTGCCCTTGTGGCTCCAAGTAAGATAAGCAGATGAAACACGAGCTTCTCAAAACAAAAGATTAGTTGAAGGTCTTATTCCCAAGCAGTAACCGCCAGATTACAAGGAAGTGTAAAGAGAACGTGAGAATAACCACTTACTGTATTTTAGCAAAGTCAGTGCACTGCACGAAAAGTTGTTCCTTTATAATCCAGTTAAAGAGCACTTTTTTTTCTATCTTTCCTTATTAATATTTTCCAAATTACAATTCATAATGGAAAAAACTTGTCCGTATTCTTTATGAAGTGTCTCCCTTATTTCCTCCACTCTGCGTTACGAAACCTATCAAACGTTAGTAGTACCTACAGAACAGCTAGTACTTTTTAATCTGTAGTGAAGTTCTTGAGTCCAGCTGATCCAAGCATGCTCTAATCAAAAAGAAGGGAAAAGAAAGCAAAGCAGAACTGTGCAAGTGTAACGGGGTTAACTTGCTTTTGCGTCTCTAGAGTGGAAAAAAAAAAAAAAAAAAGAGTTCTTGGCTCAATCTAAACCTCCAAACTTTGCACAGAGATAAACTGATCCTAAAGAGAGGCCTCTATTCACCAAATTTTTTCAAAAGTCCAGTTTCTCTTAACAGCTAAGGCTACTGGAGCGTTGCCCAGTGTGTCACTGTTACCTTAAGCTGACTGGAGATAAGCATCCTGTGCCGTTCCTCAGGGACTAAGCTGCTTTGCTGTAGCCCTAATGCAGAAGAGTTACAAAAATGCACAAATGATCTTGAACAGGCTTCCAATATATCCAGTGTAGTATTTTATAGCCCAGAGGAGCCAGTGTGTTAAAAAAGTGAAAGCAGTCTCACCGTGGGGTAATTTTTGGTTTCTGTACCAATTGTTGACACCTCCTGGATTATTAGATACCTGTTTTTTGTAGTAAAAGTAACATTCAAGACACGTGCTATGCAATGTACCCTCTCAAAATCTGGGTAACTTTTGAAAGCAGCCAGGTTAAAGGGAACAGAGTTACCGTCTACCTCTGGCTTCCCCCAGAGGAAGCTTTATTAAATGGTCAGGTCCTGAATGGCATCAGTGATGCAACAAGGACCTTCAGTTCCAAAATGTCACCTTGCAGCTCATAAGCCTTTGGAAAACGATCCACAAAATAAAGTCAGCCTCATTCCTTTGTGCTATAGAGTAAGTTAAAAACTAGTTACCCTTCAAGTTGCTACCCCTGCATACTACATCAAATTGTTTAAAACCGGCTGAAGCAAAAGTCTTCAAAGCGTTTGCACATCTTACAGAAGTCATTCACTTCTGTGATAACGGAGCTGTTGACATAAAATGAAGTAGCTCATCGCTACCATCCTACAGCAGACGTGACTGCAACCCCCATGAAATAACAAGCAATACATTTCTAAGCTTTGGAACTCCTCGGACATCACGAACTCCAGGAATACACAGCACTGACTCTTCCTGGGGATGTTTCACTTCAGTACCTCACCTCACAGCATCTGAGAGTTTCTGCACGGTCACACACCTGCTGCAGTCTCATTTTCTGCCTTGGGCATCTGCCACAGCAATCAAGGACCTAACACTAGGTGGCCTTTCATCTAACACAGCGTCACCAGCACCGATGCCAGAGTTAACAATACAGCCATATTTTCAGCTGTTATCAGAGTATTTACTTGACTGAAATATGTTAGAAGAGTCAACACAATCGGTTTGTTTCCAATAGCTGCTTAGTGGAGAGAGACCGGGGGAAGAAACCGCACAGAATTCTGCAAAAAGTCTCATTTATTAAATCTGCAATTTCGCAAAGTATCTTTATAAAACCACTGGGATACCTGAAAGTTGAACTGAAGTGCAAAGACCTTCAAAAACAGCAGAAGGTTTGTTGTAAGAGAAACGTGTAAGAGAAACGTGTGATTAGCAAAAAGAGACAGTTTCCAGCTCAGAAGCTGTAGGAGCCAGCACTGAAGCTTCTCCAAGGTGTGGGATGATGATGTTTTACCCGCCAGCTGTTCAGAAGGAAGAAGCTTAAACACACAAGTTTAATCCCAAACATCAAACCACGTCCTTACTGTAACAAAGCTTTTTGTCAAGAATCCGCTTGATCTTATCTGAAAAGCAGCTAAAGGAATTTCAACAGTAGCACCAGAATGTTTTGTCTTTCTCTTTCATGATGCGTTCTGTATCGTACCAGTACCCACCCCTGGTCACAGTAAGTTGATGCACAGACACTCTGAAACAGCAGTCCAGAAAAACTCTGAAGTTCTCCCCAATCCACATGTTCCCATACAAAATGATACCTGATATTTCAGACTACACAATTCTTTATTTCTTTCCTTTTTTGGCCGTGGTCTTCTTTCCTCCTTTTTTAGCATTATTCCCGTATTTTGCTTCCAGTTGGGCCAAAAAGTCATCCATTGCCTTTTTTCGATCTTTATTTCTGCTCTGGGGGAGGGGAAAAAAACAATAACACAACATCACAACCTCAGAACTTTTACTACTTCCCAATGCAGGTTGTTCTGTCAAAATTAGAAAGCTACAGAAAGTCTCAGAATATATTAATTCAAGATACAGGAGGTGTCCTACTGTCAAGCAAAAAACCTACCTGTATACTCTAGGCTGTATAGCTAACTTTCAGAAGTATCCAGATGGAGGGAAAGAGTGACTTAGAAAAAAAAACACATTATGACATAAAGCTAAAATAAAAAAGCTAAGCAATTTAGGCCCCAAACTCTAATACAATTTGAGGAATGAACGTTCTAGCAAGCCCACTGGACAACAAGAAAGAGGAAACAGAAAACATTCCAAAACCCAGAACTTATACAAATCTTGCCTCAATTCCTGAAGTAAAAAAGAAACAAAATAGTAAGACCTATCAACTGCTACATTTTCGTGGACTCCCTCAGAAAGAAGGAACCATTAACAGTCCCTAAAACTAGAAGTATTTTCATTGTGTCTGCACTAAGGATATTAGAATAACCGTTATTTTTTTAAAAGATGCAGGTAATAAAACCCATCCCATACTCTGACTACTAATTAAAATACACAGATAATTAACATTAATGTCAGGTTTTAACCTGTCGTGGTTTCAGCTAAATTCACCAAAACCTGAGTGACAGATGTCCCCAGGACATAACCTCAGGAACCCAGAAGAGTTCAAGGATCCAAAATACAAAGATGCTCAGGGAAAACACAGTTATAAGCCAGTAACATAATTATCTTCAACAGATGCCAAAAGCCTTACTTGAATCAGCGCTTTCAGGTCATCTTCTCCACTGAGGCCCAGTTCGTCTTTAGCCTTTTCTGCCTCTCTAGCTTCTTTTTCTGCCTAAAATTGCGTAAGATTTAAAAAAAAAAAGTATTTTGCACGTTATTTGATCGAGTCGTACAGCAGTCACCAAATGCTTCGGCTTCATTTTGGGTTGGTTTTATTTGCATCTATATACAAATAGCTGCAAGGAAACACGAAGGGTTTCCAAGTCTGGCTACAGATGAGAAGTCAGTCAAAGAAAGCCCGTTCTGGTTCGGCAGTTTGGTAGAGCACGAGTTTTTTGTTGTTTGACAACGCTCAATGGGGTACCTGTCCCTGTTCCTCCCCCACCTGTACTTTTTTCATCCTAGCAGTTATTATCTTTTAGAGAAACTTAGAGAAAGGTGCCTGTGACATGGACGTAGCCTATTGTATAAAGTGTCTAAAAAAAAGCCAGGTTGGAGAACCCAGGTTGCATTTAGTCCAGAACATCACTTCACACTTTGCCAAAGGGCAAGCGCGACGTATTTCCACCCCACGGGCACTTCCTAACTCCAGCAACCCACGGCTTTGTACATCAATGCACGGACACGCTGAACTGTGCTAAGCCATTGTATGGAATGAGAAAATAAAAGAAAGAAGTTAGAGGCGACAGCCCGTTACCTTTCACGATGATTTGGTTGGGTGGGGATGGAGAACGCACAGGACTAAATGTGAAAGTCAAAGATAGGGACCAAGATCTGTAACTCTACAACCCTCTGGCAAACATCTGTTTTAAGAACAGTTTCATTTTGTCGCGGAAGGTGATTCTCCCCCTCTATTCTGTGCTGCTGAGATTCCACCTGGAGCCCTGTGTCCATCTCTGGAGTCCTCAACAGAGAAAGGACATGGACCTCTTGGAATGGGTCCAGTGGAGGGCCAGGAAGATGCTCCGAGGGCTGGAGCCCCTCTGCTGTGAGGACAGGCTGAGGGAGCTGGGGCTGTTCAGCCTGGAGAAGAGAAGGCTCCGGGGAGACCTTAGAGCAGCCTTCCAGGATCTGAAGGGGCTACAGGAGAGGGACTCTTTGTCAGGGAGTGGAGTGGTAGGACAAGGGGTAATGGTTCTAAATTGAAAGAGGGGCAATTTAGATTAGCTATTAGGAAGAAATTCTTTGCTGTGAGGGTGGTGAGACCCAGGAACAGGCTGCCCCGAGAAGCTGTGGCTGCCCCATCCCTGGAGGGGTTCAAGGCCAGGCTGGATGGGGCTTGGAGCAACCTGGGGTGGTGGGAGGTGTCCCTGCCCAGGGCAGGGGGGCTGGAATTCAATGATCTTGAAGGTCCCTTCCAACTCTTAACCATTCTATGACTCTATTTTTACCAAGAAGCATTAAAAGCTTATTATAAATAATGTTTTCCTTTGGTCCCCGATTGACTGATACCACCTACCCGCCTTTTCCTTGCGTTCATTTTCTGCTTGGACTCTTTCACGAAACTTTTGTAGGACGGGACTTCTCCAGCGTCGATGGCTTCTTCTATGATTTTCCGGATTCTTGGCTCATCCGTGTAGTCCACGCACAGCACCGACTCCATTATCCTGTCCATGTCACCCTCAAAATCCACGTAGGCCGCTTTAATGTCAGCAAGCTCTTCTTCTGAATCTTTGTAGCTCTTTTCAAAGTCTTTGATGTCTTTGATGGTGATCTGAAGCAGAGAGGTGCAACTCTTTGAAGTTAGAGGGTTTGGTCACCAGGATTTAAGAGAGGGAGGGCTCTCTTAAATCAGCCCCAGGCCCCAGCCCGGCTCTCACCTTCTTGAAGAGCAGGCGCCAGTACTCCTGCCAGTCCCGCTCGCCCCGCAGCGCCTCGGCCTCTTCGTCCACCCGGCCCTGCTCGTCGTACAGAGCGCGCTGCTCCGCGTCGCTCAGGACGGCGTACGCCTTGCCCAGGATCTGCGGGGGGCACGGGGGGCAGTCAGCCCGCTCAGGCACTCCAGCACAGTCTGTCCGTCCAGCCCAGTCAGGCTGTCCATCTGTCCAGCCCAGTCTGTCCATCCATCCAGCCCAGTCCGTCCGTCCAGCCCAGTCTGTCCATCCAGCCCAGTCAGGCTGTCCATCTGTCCAG
>VZRU01006548.1:82469-94894 GCA_013398155.1 Pedionomus torquatus | reverse complement strand
AATCACTGAGCAGACCAGAGAACTAAAATGTTAATATCCACAGCTCATGGTATTTTGGTTTTTATCTCCTGTCCTGCATTTTAATTTACAGGCAGTATTACCTGGTCCAGGGTCATCTTTGGGAGATGCTGTCCCTGGGGGAGTCCTGTGACAGAGACTGCTTCGAGACTGGGTGCCTGGCTTTGGGGTTGAAGCGATGATGGGGACAGGAGCTGGGAGGTTGTTCTTTGTCACTTGCTGTAAGTTGCCCAGCTTGAAGAGTTTCAATATTTAAACTTGAAGGAGCATGCGTTAATTGAAGTAATGCTGTGATGTTAAAGAGACTCAGATGGGGAAGCAGCTCTTTGGCACACGTTCCTCTTGAGTGTTGAGGGAGCGGACCCTTGTATGGAAAACTCAACCCAGTGTGCTGGCTTTCAAGGCCTTTTAGGAGCTGGTTGAAGATTTAACCTCTCCTGGCAGCCCCAAAAGCTTTACAATTGGACTCCAAAATAATTTCTCCTAGAAGCTGTGGGCTGTCAGGAGGTGCAGCTGTCGGGGGGGGGTGTTGTGGATTATTTTTTTTTTTCTTAAAGCGATCATATTCCTGTGCTCCTGGTCCTGTTTTTATGCATTTAACATGCCATCAGCTTTTTATAATTGCTTCCAACCGAAAATAAACAGCGGGTGTGTTAGTGGAGGTAACACACTATTTTATTTCAGTAAGAGATTGGGGAATCTATCGGTAAACAACACGATTCAGCTTCAAAGCCTTTTCAGCTAAAACGCATTGTTCATCCTTTGAGCCGTTCTGCCTCGCACCCTAATAAAAGTGGAAATCAGGCGTTGGGGGATGGGGGCCGCGGCAGAAAACACAAGCTGAGAAGTGGAGATCAAAAGGACAAACAGAAGCAGAAGGCGGCAGAGGGGAGGCACAAAGAGTCACAGCTGAGCCTGCGAAGCCCGAGAGTGATGGAGGGGAGAAAACAGCTATTAGAAAAGGCGAAGGAACAATGGGGTGAACCTAGCACGTTTTTAGCTTTCCTTTGGGTTTAACAAAGCTGCCTCCCACCAGCGTAGCTCCACGGAAGCGGTGGCCTTAATTCATCTTGAAAGTTGTTGGCTTGCTGCTCGCCGGGGCGCCGGCTGGAAGCGCGCAGGACCTGCATGGATCTCTTCAGTGGAGGGACCCGTCCCAGGGCCACCGGTGTTTTTCTCCCACTTCCTACCGTGGCAAAACGTTTTCCCGGTTTGAGTTGAGTTGTTTTGGGGTTGGTGGGAGCTGGGAGCGGAGGGGAGTGTGGGAAAGAAGAGCTGCCAGGGGCTCTCTGAGTTGTGCCTTGCGAGGCCCGAGCGGGCTCCCCGAGCGCTAACAGCTTCTCCAGCCGATTAAACCAGTTCTCAAAACCTGGCAGCCCGCGCTCAAACCCGGCTTTGTTAGCAAAGCCTCAAGGCTTTCAGCGCAAGTATTTATCGTAACAAATAATTTATACGGGATTAAGAATGAGGAATATTATTTTTGGAGAGCCGGCCGTACGTGTTGCTTAGGCTGGCACCGGGCGAGCGGGCTGGCCGGTGGGGTGGCCCCCTGGGCCGGCTGCGCCCTGGCATGGCGAGCCCCCGGCGTCTGTGGTGCGCAGGCTCCGTCTTGCCTTCCCCAGCTTAGCGATGGAAGCTGCTTAGTCCCTCCCCCCATCTGCCCTGCCCCGCTCAGAGCGTTTGTGGGGGCTGATCTACCTTCAACCCCTGTTCCTGGGCTGCTGGGGGGGTGGAATTGGCCACGGGGAGGTCCCCGGGGACCCCCAAGGTTTATCTGGCAGATGGGGAGGTGACTCCTCAGCCTCCACCGGTTATCTGCAGCTGGGCTGGGGTTGGGGAGGTTTTCATTCTCTCTCTGCAGACGGGATGAGGGCTGCGCTGCTGGGGAGGCTGCTGCCAGGCGTTCTCAGGTGGGCGAAGCCTTCCCTTCGGCCGTAGGAGTTTCTAGAGCTGGGTTTTGATTGCGAAAATAATAGCTGGGCAGGTCAATGCAGTTGTATCCTGCTCCTCCCTTACAGCCCCTGTTTGCTTTCCTTTGTTTGGGTCTCGTCTTGCTCCGACTTGCCTCCCTCAGCCTGGCTGGATGGGGCTCTGCAGCGCCAAGGCTCCTGCCCAAGCCACTCTCTACCTGGGCTCTTAATTAAAAGGAGGAAAGCTGTATTTCAAAAATACTCGGCTTTCTCGTCTGACATCCAGCGCGTTGCGAGGCTTGCTGAGCTGGTGGTTGAGAGAGGAAGCGAACGTAGCATTCAGCTGACATAGCATCTGAATTAGCCGTTTGGGGCCCAGGGAGCGATAGTTCAGGAGGGGGGAGGGAAAGTGAAATGGATGCTGAAATCCTGAATCTGCTGCTTAAATTTCCTCTCTCCCAGGAGAGGGAGGGGGAGAAGTTCAGCCTTGCGTGTTTGGCTCGGCTCCCTGTTACCTGCTGTCTCCTCCTTAGCTCTGTGCTTGTGGCAGAGATAAAGGATGGGGTTGGTTTTTTGGTTTTTTTTTTCCATGGTGCGAGAAAGTACTTTTTCCTTCAGCAACATTTGCTTGTTTGTGGTTGAATCGCATTTAAAAAAAAAAAAAATAATCCAGCATTATTGAAGAACGAGTGGGCGAATAGCTGCATCAACTACCATGGTAACTTTTAAAGGGCTTCACCCATAGCTGTCAGAGCTAGATTTTTAGTGCTATAGTGACTTTTAATGTGGAATAGTTTCCAGGCCATTTAATTATTTCGTCTCCTCATGTAAAAACAAAACAAGGCAAAAAAAAAACCCTCCTCTTCTCTGAACTACCTTTTTGTTGATGTTCTCCTTTTTGACCTGAATCCATCTGTACGGTGGAGCCTCGTGTCAAGTACCTTCCCGGTGCTCATGTCCAAGGACTGTATGTGCTACAGAGGGTCCTGCTTCTGTACTCCCCGCGGAAAGGAGCTCAGTGGTGGCTCTCTAGTCCAGTGGGTGGTTGGTGGACCTTTTTGAGGACCCATCTCACTGCAGGAGGGCTCCTGTCCTCCCAGTAACACGGTGGGGGTGTTGGTTTTGGGACATCTCCACAGCCTCAGCCCTGCGTTTCTCTGATGGGAGCTACCTCCTCTCACCTGACTGAGGCAGCAGCCCATGGCGTTGGGAGCCCAGATGTGCCCGGTCACCCAGGAGGAATTCGCCAGCAACCAGACTCCATGTGTTCCCTGCTTTTGTCTCCTGTCCCCATGGGTGAGCACAGCCACGGACGTGGGTCTATGGAGCATCCTAGAAGCACATCTGAATGTTTGATGGCTGCAAGGCAGCCACCAGGCTGCCCTGGCATGTGAAGGTCACCATGCAAACCATACTCTGCTCAGCTGTCCTTATTTGTGCTGCTTTATACGGTGCCAGCAGGGAGAAAATACAAGAGTAAGGGGGTTTGGTGCTCAGGCATCGCCGATGGAATGACTTTGTGGGAGCCTCCTGTGAATGGACTAAGCCCAGTAGGTCCCTGGACCTTAAGCTCAAGTTGATGTTGTGTCTCTGGATGTGATGGGGTGCTCTTAGAGCTGTGTGTTCAGTTATTTCAGAGTGGTGTGTGGCATTGGGTTCAAGGCAGGATCAGCTGTAGTTGTACTCGTAACCTTCTGTGTGAGGAAGACCTGGTTTCTGGTCACGTCAGCTTCCTCTGCAGCACCACCCATCTTAGCTTTGCTCAGCATCCCAACAGAGTTTAAAATGGTTTCATTCTGAATAATTTATCTCCCAGAGAGAGAGAGAGTGTGTGAAAGCTGGTGCAGAGAAGCAGGGAGCCGGTGGCGAGGGGACTGCTCTGGCGCAGGCTGGGGACGCGGTCCTTCTGCCCGTAGCGGGCTCACCCCCCGGGAGCAGCGTCCCGTCCATCTCAGCCCCGTGGCCTCCCCGACCTTTGTTGCTCCCGGCATTTTCCGCCAAACAAAAGCTCCGGGTCCCGGGCAGAGGCTCCCGTGGGAGCCCTCCCGCCTCCTGACCCGCTGCCCTGCCCTCCCACCGGCTCCGGCACCTCTTTGTTTTCCCGCAGGCCCTTCCATGGTTGCCCCCCCGTCGCCATGTCCTCCTGCCAGCGGGTGCCACGGGCCGTGGTGGCCGAGCGGCAACGTGGCCAGTTCGCCCCGGGCAGGAGGTTTCTTTAGTAAAAGAGTTCCAAAATGGAGGCACCTCTGCCTGCTCCCCATCGTACGGCGTGGGGCTGCGCTGCCCTACTTCTCGCCGGGATCAGACAGCCCTTTCTGAAGCCGTACAAAGAGGTTTGAATGCATTAGTTTACATGGAATTAATCTCCAGATTCCAAACATGCTTTCAAGCTGGTTTGGCCTTATTTTCCTGCAAAAGGAGGCCAACTCCTCTCGTGTTGTAGGCAGCGACTGTTGTAAGTGAGAGTTGAGCTGGAGCGGTGAGAGACTAGCACAGGCGCCATATTCAGTCCATTAAAAGGAATTTTTTGGCTCATGGACAAAACAAATTGAAAAATCTCATTCTTTGTGTACCACATCAGCAGTGACAGAAAAAACACAGCAAGGTTGCGGGGCGATCCTTCTAGTAATGCCGTGCCTTTCATAAGGGACTGGAAGCCAGATTTTTGGTAAGAAAATAGTAAAGCTTTAAAATGTGCTGCAAATTATTGCAGAGAAAATCTGGGGTGAAAGGAAACTGGAAAAATGTCGTTGTCGGAGGTCAGGAGAAGTTGGTACACACTGAATTCAGGTGAGGTGCTCCCTGCAACAGGTTGGTCCGAAATTCCCGGTGCTCCTTTGCTGCCGCCGGAGCGATGCCGTCCGGGGAGGCAGTGGAGCTTGAGCCGCTCCAGTTGTTTTTTTGGATGGCCTGTCATCCCTCAGAAAGGAACAGTTGTGTGGGGGTGGGGAGCATCGTATTCAAAAGTGGGTGAAATGGAAACGAGCCAAAATTCTGCAAATTTATAAGGAGCGGCAAACACTGAGTTCTTTGAGAGCAGGTCGGTGCGTTTACTTGTAAGCACAGCCCTGGTAAGAGTGTGCGAGGAAATGGAAACTGTGCTCCACTATGCAGGTTTTTTTCATAATTTAGCCAGGCAAAGATACACAAAGATGCTTGTTTTGGGAGGTGGTGGAATGTTTCTGTAATAATTTCAGCAGATTTTGTTTCACATAAAGCATCTGTAAGAGTAGCACACCCACAGTTTCACGTAACGTGTTCTGTTTGTTGGGGAAAAATAATCACTTTCCCTTCAATTTGGAAGTGGTTTAACCCAGAAGAATGTATGCTGCGTTTATTTTGCCTCCCTGATGAGTATTCTACATCTGCCAGGTCCTCACTGCTCGTCTCGTGGGTGAACGTGAGGAATTTGTGTCCCAGCGATACCTGACCCGGTTGCAGATGGTGTGGAAGCCTGTGCCGGACTGCGAGGGGCAGAGCTGGGAAACACGTTCATCTCAGCCAGGGGAAAATTATTAGAAAAGGAACTGAGATTGTTCTCAGAAGGAAAGGGCTGAAACGAAGGCGGGAATATCCCTGCAGGGTCTTCGCAGCGCACCTGGTAGCCTGCTGTATAGCTAATCACTCATATTAGGAAGACTTCATTTTGGTCTGACAATTTTTTCGCCTTGTTGACATCGAACATGTAGAAGCACGTAGCGTTTGAAACACAATATGCAAAACACTATATTAGTAACCGACTGCATAACATTCCTGTGTTGCAGCTCGGCTGCCTAAAGCGGGCTCATTTTATAAGCTCCTCGTATGAGCTGGCAAAGGGAGGACGTGGAAGTGATGAGCTGGAGTCACAAGAGAGCACAAGCGATTGCCTTTAACCATTCACGCAGCACTGGGGCTTCCAGTGGCCACCAGAAGCCAGTGGGTGTTTGCTCTTTCCAAAGGGAGGGAGATACCAACCCTTCTGCAGCTTCACCTGGTGTCGTGTCTCTGGAACTGGGACGGGGTGGTGGTGTTACCGGCACTGACGTTGTTGGTGTGGGACGGCTGTACCTCTCGGAGGTGGGTGGTCGTCAGAGAAGCGAGGGTTTGGGCACGTGAAGTTGCCACGAGGTACAGGGAGGTATCAGCTGGTGAGCATTTGGCTGATTGCCTGTGGGCAAGCAGAAACCGGATTTGTCTTCAGCAGATAAGCAATAGCAAGAAAACACCATGGTGTGCTTTACTGCATACAGGACTCTGGGTTTTTTTTCTGTAAACAAGTTCTTTTTGCACAAAAAAATATGTCTGTTTTCAGACAAGTGGCAAGGAAACCGAGAAGCCAGGTAGCGTGAAAGTGTTTGGCTAGAGAAGAGGGTTCTTAATTGGCCGCCTTGGCGTGAAAAGGAGACACTGCAACAAATTGCTCTGTCCCTTTAAAATTAATTTAAAAAAATACATTCAGATCAACAGTGATGCTGGACTAGCACACAGCCTGCCGCTCGCTGCAAAGATATGAAGAAAAAGCCACCAAAATAGAAAATTTCATCATTGCTCACGGGGTGGCAAGAGCTGAGCGCAGCACGTTGCTGAGTGCGATCGCAATAGTGGAACAGGAAGTCTCCTCCCCCTCCCCGGGCTCCGTGCAGAGCCCTGATCAAAAGGATGTAAAGCTTGTTTACAAGATGCATGCAAAATATATTTGGGAAGACATGTTAAGGGCTTTACAGGCCGGGATGCACAGAGGAGACGTGATGTCACGTTGGGGTAGGTTGCAGTCTGAGGATACAGAGCGTGTGACCCAAAGTCAGCTTAACATTGAGGAGCAAACCAAGAAGGTGCCTTTCTCCATGGGATTGCATCCGGTGAGCTGCTCGAAATACACGCCAGGAGAGCTTCCTGCTCATGAAAGCCAGTTGTCATCAAATCTTTGTAGTACTGCAAGAAGAAAGCCCGGTGGCCACGGCTCCAAGACCCCAGGGGTGGTTTCTCTTGGGTCGAGTGTGTTTTGAGTGGGACTTCTGGTCCCCAAAGGTGGGAAGGAAAGCGTTTGGCATTCAGAAGGTGTGTGGTGTTTGTGAAGCCGCTTCGGTGTCTGGAGCGAAATGGCAAAGGTGTCGCTAGGCTGATGATGGATCAGCGATGGAGTCGCTTACGTTCATGCGTGTAGAAACAGGTCACTTCTGCAGTGATGCTAAAGTCGTCTTGAGCAGCCTTGAGCCCCCCTCACCTTCCTCTGCTTCTGTGAGAAGAGGCACTTCCTTGCCTCACAGGGAGTCTTAAGGCTTAATCCATTGTTTGAAAAGCTCTTTAAGATTCTTGTTTGGGAGCACTAGAATCTGGAGGATTAAAAACAATTTATTTTTGTGTATCTTGTATAATGTGCATCTCAAAGACTTTCTGAAAAAGGAGGAATTGGGAGCCAGAGGGGGATGGCAGGTCTGTAAGGTAAACAGGGGAGGAAATCGCTTGGAAGAACAAAGAGGGTTAAAGCAAAAGGCTGGTTCCCTGTCGTGGAGTCTGGGCTGTAAGGAGGGCAGGTTTCCAGCCCTGGAGGAAAGGGCTGGAGGAAGTAGAGCTGTCTTCCTCTTAATCCCAATTAGAGACCCATCTGGTCAGTGCCACTGCCTTGTTGTGCTGGGCAGAACGCAGGTTTTCCCTCCGTTGTGTTTGTGCCCTTTGATGGGGCGTATCGGGAAGCAGGAATCACACTTGTTCTCATCTGGTCTGTTTTGTCAGCCCCAAACTACCAACTCGGCTCACAAGAATTAGTCAGTGATCTGGACAAGGATGATTTTTAAAAGCCAGATCTAGAACGTCAATGAACGGCTCCCCTTCCCGTCTTGCGCTGTCTGCAGGCGCCTGTGGTACTTGCCCCAGATTCTGCCAGCACATCCGAGCCCTGCCATGGAACCTACCAGGAACATCACTGAAGGTGCTTCCTCCTGGGGGGGACTCCAGCTGCCCCTCGTGGGGGAAGACCTTCGCCATGAGACTCCTCACACATAACAGAAAACTGTTGCTGGAAGCATGTGGCCATCAGAGTATCCCTCTTGGTCACTGTGGACCTCTTTGATGCCGCTGCCTCTTCTGAAGAGGCTGTGTGTGTGCAGACATCAGAGCTCCTGCCCTCAAGGAGGGCTTTGCCACCTTCCCTTTCCTCACACTGTAGCCCCGTGTCCCTGCTGTAGCAGCTGCCACAGCTTCTCTTCATCTCCAGAGCTTCCATGCCAGGTCTATAAGGGGTTGGAGAAGAGGTGACCTGGTGCTTTGGACAGAGGTGGTGCCTTGGCTCCTGTGGGGAAGTAGAAACTGGTGATTAAATTCTTTCCCCAGGTGCAGGCCTGAGCATTTTGTGTAGGTGTGTTGTCATCATGTGACTCTTGGCATTGTAAACACGATGTTTTCCCATGTGAATTTGTTTAGGGTCACAGAACTTGAGTGTTTCTGTTGTCTTTTGTTGTTTCTGTAGTTGACCCTAAGATGGGACTGCCCTGGTTGAAACTTCTGGTTTGGGTTCTCAGCAAAATGTATCCTAAATACTGCTGATGTTACAAACAAGCATCAAGGCAGCTGTTTCCAAATGATGTCCAAGCACACTTGAAACTCTCAGTATTTGTTATTTGAGCCCTGTAATTTAACATAAATAGGAGAGCTCGGCAGAAGTGGCCATCAGCTGTTAGTTCTGTGCAGGGGAGACTGGTGTGGGGCTGGCGATGGCTGGGGCTGTTGTGAACGTTGGCAAGTAGATGCAGGTGTGGTGCAGGGAAATTCTGGAGGTGTGGGTGTGCTGGAGCCAGGGAGGGCGAGCAGTTGGTGCCAAGGGCTGGGTAAGGCCAGCGACAGGCACTGCTCACCTGGAAACCATGCTCGGTAGCATCGGGATACCGTAGGAAGGGATGCTCTGAGTTCCCAGGCCAGTGCTGTTTTCCTTGACCTGGCACCATAAGGTCGGGTTTATCCTAAAACCAGTAGTATTTCTTGTTCCCCAGTACCTCTGGGGTCAGAGTATTCCTCATGCTACAGGAGCCACTGGAGATTATTTGGGTAGTTGGTGCGACCGACTCGCAGACTGGCTTTGCAATAGCATAGCTAATGAGATTAACATAGTATTCACTTAAAAAAGAAAAGAAGGGTCTGGTTGGTTGAATGGGACTCAGAAGACTCATTTCATGCGTTAGGAGTTGGAAACACAAGCTCTTTAGCTTAGCAAGGAGAAAGTTGAGAGCATCTGGTGGGTTGGAAGCCTGTCTGTTATTGACTGGCAGAACCAGAGCAGGGTGCTGGGGAGTAGATTCCCCTTCTAAACATCTGCTGCCCTTCGGATTTCAGGCTGACCTTGCCTGACACCCGTCCTGCTTGCTTTGTTTCTGGGATTTTTTTTAAAAAAATAGTGGAAAAAGTCCCTGCCTGCTGGATGTTGAAGCTAAAATAAAAAAAAATGAACTGCCAAATAAAGCACCAGGGAAGGTTGCTCCCTGTGAGAACAGCTGAGCTCGTGGCTGTAGCGGACCTTGCTGTAGTTGGTCCATATCTGCAGAAAATGGAAGGAGAATTAACTCAGGGAAGTTCTTCCACCTGTTGGGGCTGTTTGTTGAGATGACTGCAGCAAGTCCTTTTGGCCTTGAAAACAATTTTATTAATTGCAACTCTTTTCCTATTTTTGCTCTTCATTCTTGACTTACCTGCCTTATGTCTGCGACTCTCTTGCCTGCTCCACTAATTATGCCTTAAAAACCAGTTGCTTCTCGAGGACACTCCAGTTTGCCTATCATTGATGGAGCTGCGCTAAATACCTGTAATTCCCAGGTATCTTGGCTTTACTCCCCCATGAGCTGGTCAATCCACGTAGGTTTCCCTGTTTCTTCCTTCTTCTGTGCAACTTTTGTTGAAAGTTGTTTGCTGGGGACTTCAGGTGCCATTTGAACTCTAGAAGTTAACGTTTCACCAGGAATATATTTTGTTCCTTTTGTTCTGTTTGATCTCACAACTATTAAGTAGTTATAAATAAAGATTATTTTTAGGCTCTTGCACCTTCTGCAGTGAAGCGTGGTAACTTTGAACCAGGCACTGATTTCTCCTCTGGCACTGTGAAGAAATAATTCCAAGCATAACATAAAGTTTCTCTCTTCCCGGTGACCTGGTTCGTTGTACACAGAGTGGTGTGTGTGTGTGTGTCCATCCGTGTCCCTCCCCGTCCCCAAACCATTGGACCGGGTTGTCGTAAAGCAAACAGCAGTGGGGCGCGTTACAGAAGCCCCAGTGCACGTGAAGCAGAGGAGCAGGAGAGCAGGTTTCCTCAAATTCCCTGGAGGAGTGGGAGTTGAGCGTTTCAGGAGAATTTTTTAATTCCTCAGGGTTAATCCGTGGCACGTGAAGGGCCACGCCTGAGCTCTGCCTTCGGAGCAGGGTTTTGATGAAACTCCCCAGCTGGCACTGCGAGCCGCTGGCAGAGATTGGATCTTTTTTTTTATTTTTATTTTTTTTTAACTTGTGTCAGATTTAACCTCAGCCGATGCAAAGCTGTGATGCAGAGCGGCTCTGCACGCATTACAGTGGGAAGACTCGCTGGGGTTGCTATAGCGAAAGGCTGGAGATGATTTCAGGAGTTTAAATCGGGGCTGCGCGCTGGTAAACAAGGGCTCTGCCTATAGCACAGGCTGCTGCGGCGCTGGGAGATGCTTGTGTGGGACGGGGAGGGAGGAGGAGGCTGCCAGTGCTGGCCCAGGGTTGCCAGACTGAGCGTGCCAGCCCCGTGCCCAGGTGCCAGGGGCTTGGCCTCGGGGTAGGGTGGTGTACTGCTTTTATGGAGAAGATTCAAGAAACCTGCTGCTGATTTTTTTGTGAGAGAGCAACAGCCAGTTATTCGTGGTGGCAGAACCTCCTCCTCGGCTGGGCCAGGCAGGGTCTGTGCCCTCCTGTAGCCAGAGCAAGAGGCTTGGGCTATCGCTCACTGCAATATCCCAGCCACGCTTTTATTGTCCTCTCCTCCTTGACTTCATTATGCCTTGATCTCTGTAACCTCTTTAACGTGTGTAAATACTGAAACGAGATTATCTTTAAAGAGCCCTTTATTAAAAATGTACTGACCTTCCTAATCAGAAGAAATGTTCCCGTAGCTGCTTTTCTCCTTTCCTGCATTTCGACAAGCAGCGAGGGCAGAATGGTGAATCATCTCCCCAGGACGACAGCTGGGCTGAAAAGCGGGCAGGTTTCTTCAGACCCCACATCGACGTGATGCTCCCCCCCCCTAACCCCCCTCCCAGCACGTTCCCAGCCCCTGCCACGCTGTACCCCGCTCTGCAGCGTGGCAAGGTGGGGAGGGTCCTGGGGGCACGTACCTCTTGCTAGGTTTGCACTTTAAAGTGACTCTAAATCTCATTAGTGTATGGGTTGGTGGCCCTTGGTCTGGCAAGTGTGCTCATGACTAGGCTTTTTGGGCGAGCAGTTGCAGCTGCAGTCGCTGCAAGCTGCGTCCCCACAGCCACAGAAGGATTTGTACATGGTGGGCATGGCCGAATGGTCTCTGGTAGATGAGATGGTCCTGATGGATATCCTCATCCATTCCCCTCCCAAACCAGCCCAGTGTCTGAGCAGGTCAAGCTGGTATCATGGGGGACTTAGTGCTTTCTGCAGACAGAGAGAAGACTGGCCATAAAACCCCTGGCACGTAGTTTGAAGCCTTCTTTCTGAGCGTGCTTTTAGTGAGAGCTTCACAGTTACTTAAATCTAGCATTTGTTGTGTAGGGGCAGGAAGGCAGATGGTTCCCCGAGTCGGGCAGCCGAGGCCCCCGTGTCACTGGGGAGCAGATGGGTGCTGTGCCGGAGGTGCCATGTCCCTGTGGCCACGGTGATGCTTTCTTGGCCCTCTGGGCAGCATTGGTATCTCTCCTGCCCTGGGCAGCAGAGCCTTTCCTCGGGCCCTGCAAGCAGCTGTGCGTGCTTCTGCTGGGGATCCTGGGTTTCCTTAAGGGATTGCTGGAAACTCCCCACATCCATGTGCTGTTACCGCTTTGGAGCCGGTCGCTGGATGAGCAGGGTGGTCTTACACTGCTTTGGCATCAGTAATTATTGCTGGAGCTGATGAGCCTCTCCTGGTTCTGGTGGAGCCTTCGGCGTGCAAAGATGATCAGAGTGGGTGTTTTTTGTTTTTTCCCCTCCCCTTGTAAAATATATTCCAGCTCCAGTTTGTAATGTGGCGAGAGGGGGGAGCGAGAGAAGGGAACAACAGCATTAGCGGATGTAGAAGTAGCTGGAATGAGAAGCTTTTGTGCCATTAATAACAGCCCTGGCTGGCAGCCAAGGCTGGGAGTGTGGGATTAGCCTGAACAATCAAGACTGCAGGATCAAAACAAGGAGGCAGGAACAGCGAGGTCACACTGCTGCCATCTGCGCTGCCGCAGTGGTGGGAGGGAGCGGAAGAGGGGGCTGCGCTGGAGGAGCCGTGCCGGTGGCGCGGGCGGTGGGGTGCCCGCCGCCTCCCTGAAACCGGTGCTGTGCCCCCATCACCTCCCCAAAACC
>VZRU01006548.1:48483-82452 GCA_013398155.1 Pedionomus torquatus | reverse complement strand
CCCCCCAAAACCAACCCTGCCCCCCTCCCCCCCCCGTTGCCAGAGTTGGGGCTTCAGGCATCACCTCCTGGCCCCCAGTAGCCACCTTCCCACCAGTGGAGGAGAGGGTGGGCTGCGGCTCCTCGTTTTTTTAAGAAATGGCTCTTGAAAAACAGAAGTGTCTCCTTGGGGCTTGGTCGCCCTGTGCTTCCTGCGCTCTGGATTGAAGAGTCTGAACGGTTTTTTATGGCTGTGGGTTTGGGATGAGCGTTTTCGTGCGAGAGCAGCGATAGCCCGCCCCGGCGTCAGCATGGCCACCGTACCATTTGTGAACCCATCTGGTGGCCAAGGGGGTGGGGAGAGGTCACCGGATGGATTCGGCTGCAGCTCTGCCGTGGGGGAAGGCTGCCTTGCTTTCTGCAGTGAGGCACAAGGCACACAGACCTTTCCAGGGGCTGTGTTTGCTGGTGTACATCACCCTTTTCTAAGGAGTGACTTGAGATTGCTGCTGAAAGGTGATTTTCGAAGGAGATAGAGGCAAATCTTGTTCTGTGTCACTCTGGTCTCCATCAGCTTTTGCTGAAATACCTTCCAAGAGTATCAGAAAAGAAAATGATTCTCATCGTTTACATTGCTTCTCTCCTCCCTTCTTTTTTTTTTTTTTTTTTCCTCTGACCTAGTAAATCTTACTGTCCTGCAAATGTAAATACAAAAGCTGAAATGCAGTAGAAGCAAAGCAGTGTCCCACAAACAGCCTCCCAGCTCTTGCTAAAAATATCTCTGTGCGGTGCAGTAACTCCCAGGCATTCTTTTGTCTGACTGCTTTTGAATTCCCTAATTGAAGTTGGTTGGAGGGCAGTGCACCAGTTTCCTGAATAGCTCAGATGTTGATTGTGAGTTAAAAAACAAGAGCAAAATTGGTTTTCCTTTGTGCGGCCACGCTTTTATTTACCACCCCACCACCCCACCCTCTTTGCCCCCCTCCCCCAATTTTTAATCTCTGTATTTCTACTTGCAACTTTATTTTGGAAGACAACCGCATTAAATACATCTGTGGAGAAGGGGCCCAGGAGGCAGCGAGCAGTAAGACACAGTTTTTGGTACGTGATGCCACGTGCGTGTTGGAGCCGGAGTGATGCTCTGTTGGAAATGTCCAGGCTGGCGCAGGGATGCGGTGCAAATGGAGCTTAACGTAGTAGGAAGTGTTAATAATGGTTCCTAATTGCCTACTAATAACTAAATCTGTGGAATTTGGCAGCAGTTGGGATATAGTTTTCTCCTGCAATCTGTCCATTCCCTCCAGAAAGAACAAAGTTGCTTCATTGATGTACAGCAGCAAGTCTTAAATGCACCAAAGGTAACAAGGGAAAGTTTTCCAGATCCTGTGTGGCCTCCAGCCCTCAACAAGAACCTGTGAGGGTTCTTCCCCAAGAGAAAACTGCCAGGTCTTGGTCCAGCTCTCCCAAGATCTAACAGAGGAGGAAGAATAAAATTGGGCTGTTTTCTTCCTTTCTGTTTTTCTGTTTGTTTTTTTTTTTTCTTCAGTTGAACATGGAAACAGACAAACCCAAGTTTATTTCAGGTGCTCCTGAAAGGTTGCTGGAAGCACCCTGTGTGGGTGGCTTGACTGGTCCCCGGGCTCTTGTGGAGACAGGGAGGAAAAGCCTGTGACCAGTAATTTGTGATAAGTCATGGCCGGTCCAAGAGGCTCCCTGGAATATATCTGTTGGGTAAATGTGATAAACCACGAGCTCTCAGAGCTCCTCTGTGGCCAGTAAACAAACACAAACGTTGCTTTCACTTGAGCCTTAGTAAATTGAAGGTTTGGAAATTGTGATGGAGGTTGGTGAGAAGCTGATTTCAGATGCTGATTGAGGTGCCGGGATGCATTCAGGCTCTCTGTGGTGGGAGACATTTTGTAGCTGCTTGGCAGCTACGAAGAAAAGGACAAATTTTTCTGTCTTGAGGGATAACTGCAGTGAAGAATGGGGGGGTAGTGATGGTCACTGGTACCGAAATACCTCCCCATCCCCCACGCATGTCAACAGGCCCCGAAACTCGCCCAGTACATGGGGTTGGGTGCTGGGTGCTGCACCCACCACGGAGCAAGAGCAGGAACCAGTGACTTCAGCTCCCTGGCCTGGGGGGCCAAGGGGGAGCCAGGCTCCTCCAGTGCCTTCCTTGGATTTGGAGCACCTTCATAGTTTGACACACACAAAACTAAGAGGCCGAAGGGGTACAAGCTGGCATCTACGAGCTGGGTTTTCTGCCTCTCGCTCTGCCATAGCGCATAACCAGGAAAGCTGTGTCTGCAGGAGGCTGGGAGCCATGGGACCCTGGTGTCAGCTCCATCTTGCCATCCTTGCCCCCTTTCCCACAAACAGGTAGCTCTATACCTGAGAAACACTCTTATTGTCCAAAAACTCCCTCCCTCTCCAGAAACATGGTGTGGCGGGTGCCAGAGCCTCCTCCTCCCTGGTGGCGTTGGGAAGGAGCTGTGCCGGAACCGGGCTGTTGGTGCTGGGTTGGGATCCAGCGCCGCGGTTGCATGCTCTCCTTCCTTTTAGCTCCTAGGATAACATTTAACCTGTTTGTGCTTCTGTACCTTGGGTTGTTTGATGTTACAGGGCTGTGGACTGTAGATGAGCAGCCCCCACAGAGGGGTACAGCTTATCTGCTCTGGAGGAATGTGGAGAATTTCATGGGGAGGAAGATGAGATTTTCCCCTTTCCCAGTGGAGGGACACCAAGTCCTGGCAGATGGTATCGTGATGTTTTATATACATGGGCAGCTCCCTGCTTGGGGAGCCTGGATGTTCAGTTTCCACCTGGCCAAAACATTTTTGCTCTGATTGTAAACCTTAGAGGGGAGAGTGCTCAAATGGAAAAGTTGACGCAGCCTTATCTGCGGTGCAGCCTCGGAACGGTAGAGGAATCCGAGCCCTGGCTTATGTCAGCCTTGAAGCTTTCCTCTTTCCTTCCAGCAAACTGCATTCCATTGCCTTGGAGCTGGTCCTTCATGGGGGGCACATCCTTCAAGGAGCGTAGTTTGGTCAAGAATACAGGTCTGGGTTCATTTTAAATATACATCAAGTTCCCCGATGGCTGTCTCTGCCACCTCCTTGCAGCAGCCCAGTGTCTTTCAAATGGTCCTCCTCGGAGCGCGGCGGCATCGCAAACAGCAGCATCGCATCCCTTCGCCAGAAACTTTAGCCCTTGCCTCCGACGTGCAATTATTCTTGCAGGAGACATTCAGGTCATCCCTTCCCCTCGTGCAGCAAGTGACACTTCTACGAATGACTGATGTTTAACATAGTCAAGGGTCACCTTACCCAGCTCGTGGTGCCTAAGGCTTTCATTGCGGCGTGCGTGAACGCTCTTGCAAACTTCCTGCTGGCTCTGCTGCCGGCAGTTCATTAGCTGGGGAAAAAAAAAATAATAATAAAAAAGCCTGAAACTAAATTTGCCAGCTGTGCCCAGAGCCTGTCGTTGGCACGGTGGAGCCGTCCCGTCTCTGCCTGGTGAGGTGGGAACCACCACTGGAGCTCCCCTCGCACCGTAACCCCCGTCGCTGACCCGAAGCGGTGGCTGCGGGGTCAGGCTGACATCTGGCACGGTCCTGGGGAGGGAGGTGGGAACCGGCGCCGGCTGGAAGGGAAGGAGCTGGAGGAGGATGGGAAGGAAGGGGGAAGGACAGAGCCAGGAGCTCCTGAAGCTGCGGGGTAAGACATTAAACTGGAGAAGGGGTAGGATATAATGCTCAGTGATTTTTGCAAGTGGCTGGCTGCTTCCACGGGATGTCTCGGGGCCAAGGGCAGGACTTGTTTTCTAGCAAGACGCTGCGAATAATCAAAACAACGCTTGCAGTTAATTGCCATATATCCATCATGCCTCGGTTTGCGTTTGTCTTAAGGCAGGATGCGTTTGCAGATGAGTTTTGAAAATAGCTGAGGATCAAATGTTGTTATTTGTTCTTTGGCACTGAATATTCTGCTCACTGTCGGTGTTCGGTGATGCGGATCCGCGTGTGCGTTCAAAGGCTGTAGCTAATGTTACAGTTTCCTTCCTGCTACCAGTTTCTGTTTTCTGTGCTCACACCTTTCTGGAAGCCTCCTTTGGGGCTATGATATTCCCTCCTTGGTTTTGTATTAAAGGAGCCTCTTTCCACAAGGGTTGAGAAAAATCTTTCAGCTTTGGGTACATAAAGAAATAATACTCTTTTCACCTGTTCCATAAAACAACTGAGCGTTTCAGAAGGCTGAGGCTGTGTTTTGCTGAGGAAGAAGCATTTCCCGAAGTGGAGAAGTTCTTGCTGCTGAAGCAGAGGTCGAGGGTTGACGGTGTGTTGTCCGGGTCAAAATCCTGTTCCCCAGCTCCGGGGGAGCGAGGGCTCCCCTGCTCCCCACTTCCATCCCACACACCCAGCAGGAGGGTTTGGGGAGCGGGATGCCATCCTGCTGTTGCAGAGATGGGGGTGTCCTGCTCTGGAGTTGTGTGGGCTTGGTCCTCGGATCATGGCCTGATCCAGCACGCCGTGAGTCCCACTGGGCGGTGTGAGATTCGGGGCGAGGCTACGGTGCCTGCTTCCTCACGAGATGGCCCATTTCTGTGCCAAAATTGCCCTAAACCAGCTTCCTTTTCTCTGCAAATGGGGGCTGATGCTCGTGTACCCTCATAAAGATCTTAATTTGTTCAGATGGGAATTTACTATTTTAAAATGGCTTTGATTATTGTTCGGAAGAATTGTTTACTGGCTGTACATATGCTTTGCTGTCTCCATCCCGTGCTTTGCTAAGAATAGAAAGCAAAGCATTACTCTGCGCCTCGTACAGCTGCGGCTGTTGAAAAACTGACTTGCCCAAATGTTTTGTACGCTTGTGGCTGAGTAGGCACTGGGAGCTGAGGTTCAAAACTGCCACTTCTCTGCTCAAACCACTAATCAGCATTGCTTCTGAAAGGGCTATAGATAGTGCGTGCAAGCTGATATTACAGAAATAAACTTTTCATAACCTCCCTTTGTTTTCTGTAAATCCCCAGGCTTGCAGGTCTGGACCATGGTCTCTGGGCTCTCACAAGGCCGTCCTCCCCACCATGTTCTCACCACTCTCTGTAATTGCAAAGGAGCCTTTTGGAGTAGCCTTTAAAAAATCCCTCTCACCGTTGCACTATCTTCATTAAATGAATGGGGCTGTTGTACATCTGACAGCTGCCATTTTAATGCCGTGGTATTGTATTTCCATGCAGGAGGCTCAACCTCATGAGGCAGATTAGGACTGAGAAAATACAGGTTCCATTAGAAACCATTGGAAATGAGTTCCCAAATTGTTCTAAGGTAAATCAATAATGCATATAATCTCCCTGGCTGGACTTAGTGACCGAGCCAACAGTTCTTTTAACCATTTTTTGGTGTTTTTTTTTTTTTTTAAAGCATTTTCCAAATCATTCCTATTGAGACTTACTACTTTTTCTGAATTGCTGTTACGAAATTCTAGGGCAGCACTTGTTTTCAAGTGCTGGCAAAACTTCGGTAGTTTACTCATCCCTGAGTTTAGGAGGAACCGTAGTCACTGCTGCAAGGCTGGGCCTTGAGTCAGCACCGAGGGAGCTCTAAATTCCTGCAGGTTTGGGGTAGAAGATGCTGCTCGGTTTTCTCATGCTCTGCTCAGACCCCACCACTGGGTCCTATGTCCTCACATGGGACGTGTGAGCCCGATGCTTGGCGTGTCCCCGGCCCCCCGTGCCGTTCTCCAGTCTGTGTGTAGCTGGGACACCTCTGCTGCGCCTCCTCTGCTGTTTTGCAGACCCATCTTGGATGAAAGCAGCCATTTGGTTACAGAATAATCAAGTTGAGACAGATGAATCCTTTTCAGTGTTGCAATAACAAGTTTTGCTAATTTCTGATTTGTTTGAAATTAGCTTTAATAAGTGAATTGTCCTTTCTCAGAGCAAATACTCCAGACTCACAAATCTTACAGTAAACATGGTGAAGGATCACTGATTTTTCCTCTTCTGTTTAACCTAATGCTTGAGGGAAGTGAGGGAGATGAGTGCAAGAATGCAGCCAGCTCTGGTGGCTTCCCACGCTGGCACTGCTGGGTTGCTCAGCACAACGGGTCTGGTCGGGATCAGGCGGGATATTGTGTGTCTGTGGAATTCTCCGGCACACGTGGGACGGCGTTGGTGCAGCCTCTCCTTTGGGCTGGCAGTGGGCAGGCGAGCGATACCCGGTACCACGCAAGGCTTGGAAGGGCAGGGTTACAAATCATGCTGGGCTTTTTGTTCAAATTTGAGGCGGTTCAGTGAATTTTTATACTGGATAACGGCTTTGTGTCATGTGATAGTCATCTTTTTGATTCTGTAGTAGGTACCCTGCGACGCCGTTTATCATCTCTTGGATACTCAGTCTTGTTTAACAGTACTTGAACTGTCAGATATTAAAATAATGTCTCTTGAACCACTTGAATGGGATAAGACTTGGCTTGATATAGGGCTGTGGTCTTAGAAAAACCTATAATTCCCCCTCTTCCCCCCGCGCTGGTATTACTATCAGATTTTTCTTTTTAACTCTGGCAAAGGGAAGATTGAGTTGCTAGAACATGATCTATTTTGATTACTAAAAATCTTAGCAGTGCTAATTTAGTCAGCTAGTACGTTACGAATGTAGGTTCTGTGTGTTCAAACTGTTCTTGGCTTTTTTACTTAATAAGTTCTCCAGATAGTTGCCATGGAAATAATCCTGGATTCGGAGAGGATCTGAAGGCCCTGAAGATGCCTGTGTGGTGGGAGCGGCGCGTGGTCTGCACGCTCCGGGCTCGGCGTCTGCTCAAAACCTGTTTTCCCACAGTGATGCTGGCTCTAGGATGGGAACCAGCTTCTCCTCCCGTGGCTGTCCTGAACTCCCCCCCCGACCTCTTTTGGAGTTTTGGGCAGAATTCCCCCAGATTTTGTAGAGCAGAAAATGCTCGCTGCTAGTTTACACTGATTGAAGGTTAATTACAGCTTTCTATCTTGCATTTGCTTGAATGGCACTAAAGTGAAACAGTTTGGCTGTTGCCTTTGGCTTACCCGTGTGTGGCCTGGGTGTCTGTGCTGAAATTGAGGAGGTTTCCCCGGCTCAGCTCCCAGGGCTGGGTGCTGCCAGCGGTGCCAGCCCCAGTGGTGCCACAGCAGCAGCCGCTCCTGGGCCCACGTTTGTGCTGCAGAAGAACAAACCTGCTTCCTCTGGGGCTGTGTTTTCTTTTCAACAACTTCCTTTTTGTGCAAATGTTCTGTTTTTCATGAAATTACCATGTGTTGTTTTCAGACATGATCATCGGAATTGTTTTGTACGTCTGAACCAAACCTGGGTACTTCTCGTTGCTTGAAATAAGACAGGCAGTCCTAAATTCAGGTTATTTTCCCAGCTTTGCAAGATGTGAAAAATGGCTTATTATTTAACCTGGAGTTGACCTTTTGAGACTTGGGACAGGGATTTGATGCAGCATATGGGACATGAGAGTCCTGTTGGTTGGGATAGGACCAAGCACAGGAGCTGCAAAAGCAGCAGCTCATCGTCCTGTACCTAATTTTTTTTTTTCCTGGAGTGATTTCCTAGGGAAGTGGCTCTTTGCAGTGGCGGAGACCCCAAAGCAGCTCATGTTGAAATTGAGTTGCTTTAATATAGATACTGGGCTGCGTGAACAGCATGTTTAGGAGCCTATTTGAAAGGTGATGATGGTAGATTTTTGGGGGAACAGTGGGAGAGCTGTACTGGGGAGCTGGAGGGACAAAGCCTTGAGAGCTGCGTTCCTGCCTGATGGGCTGGGACAACGGGACACTGTCCCTTCTTTGCTGCAGTGGTGAAAAACGGGTGAATCAGACCATGGCTGTGCATGTTCAGTTTGTAGCTGAAATAGAAACCTATGAGAGATAGACGGGGTTTTTTGTTTGGTTGTTTGGGGTTTTTTTTAAGTTTTTTATTATTTTTATTTTTATTTTTTCATTTTTTTCTCCTGGAGAGCTGAAGTGAGTTTTCTCTCTTCCCCTCATATTTACAAACATTTTTGAATAGCTCTGGCCGTGATGCATAGGAAAACACGGAAAACCCCATCACATCGCTGACATCCCACCTTTCACCCGCCAGGAGCACACCATGGGCTTGTCCTGAAACGCTCCGTGTTTTGGTCATCCCAGCAACTGGGGAAATTTTCAGACGCAGATTTTTAAACAGCCGAGTCAACACCTTAATGAAGATCATCGAGACCCCACCAGCCCTCCCTAAAAGCCCACCTTCTTATTCCAGCCTGGGGAGGAGGGACGAACCCAAACCAGCAGCCCTGCATCCTTTCACACCGCTCTGGGTGTATTAAATTAGCGAGCGGAGTGACAGCTGGGCAGGAGGCTGGGAACAATGAAGATAAAGTTAGCTTTCAGCGATGTGACCCTCTCCAGGCTGCGCGCCAGAAGACTATAAATAATTGATGGGAGCAACCACCCTGGCCAGCACGTTAATGTACAGCGGGTTCATCCAGCCAGCGGGGCTGCAGCACCCATTACATCACCCCGGCTCCCAGCCCGGGCTCTCCTATCAGAGATGTAATTTTCCTGCTTTTAAATAATAAATTGTGCCGGGAGTTGAAAATACTCCTTCTCCCCATTCAAGCCTACCAGGGTGTGCAACTAGACAAATGAATTTTACATACGGTAAAATAAATTTTGTATCAAGCTAAAGAAAATTTCTGGCGGGAGGAATTTAGTTCCCTCCCGCCCCGGTCTCGCCCAATATCGGTGACAGGGGTTTAGGGTATCAAAGGCAGGCAGTTCCAGCTCGTGACTTTTGATCTGGCTCGGTATCTGGAATGATTTTTGAAGCTTGACTTGGGGTCATTGGCCTAAGTTCACGGGTAGTTTGTGGGGGTAAAGTTCTCCGGTGTTGCAAGTCAGAAAAATCCCCTTGGCTGCAGCCGTTTCCGTGAGCAGCAGCGTGCGAGAGCTTTCACTTTCAACGGCTGCAGGTTTTGAGTGGTGAAAAAGCCTTGGTGTAACCCAAAACCTGATTTCTTTCCTCTAAGTCTTTAGATGAATTCTGTAACCTCTGCTCATCCGCATATTTGTGTGGAAAAGCTAAAACGTACTTTGACTATTGCAGGCTGTAGGGTTGGGAGGAGGCGCTTTTTTGATGGATCCTTGCAGGTGTTTAGCCCCATTTTTGTGGGTCTCCGAGGATATTGAAAGTACAATTTGAAAAAAAAATTATGGTATAACTGCTACGCTAGAATCTGCAGCCATCGAAAACCATCCAGCAATTGGGCAGATTGGGGTGCCCTGTTTCTGTGAAGTTAATGACGAGTAAATGGAGAAAGTCAACCGAAGAGCTGTTGATAGAGAAGAAATGAGTGAGCGTATGGGAAAGCAGGGAGCAAGGACCTGCGGTATCGCAGGAGATGGCTTAATTTGTTGAAAGATGATAAGGAACAGATTTTGGCTAAGGGTATGATTCAAGGTAAGATTAGAAACACGTTTTGACATTATAGATGCTTAAATAAACACCCAAGGGCTTGCATCTGGATGTAAAATTCCTTCTGTGATCCCTCACCAAAAAACTCCTCGGCTTTGCTCCACACTGAGTATGAAGTAGAGGTTCGGGACCCTCTTCCAGGAGACATCTGTCCTGTGCGTGAATCTTACGAGTCTCAAAATCTGTGCAGGATTAACTGTGAAAACCGTGGGCTTCACACCTTCCACAGCAAGACTTAAAGAATTATTATTTCCAAATGAGGAAGTTAGCAATGTTGCGGAGCCGCATAAGAAAGCGTAAGCTGCTTAGGGTGGATTAAAATGACTGACCATTTAGCTATGCAATTAGATGGGGAGATGGTGTGATAAATCATGAGTAACTAGCTTACCTGTCCCATGATGTTGTTTATCTCCAGGCACGTGTGTGCCAGTTTCCATAGGGTGTTGGAGCATTTGCTCTTAAAGCCACAGGTCCCTAAAGAGGCTGAATTTTTCTGAGGTTTTCTTAGCTATTCTTCACCATCAAGTTTTCCCCACAGTTAAACCATGGCTCTTTCCAGACGCATCTGGGTGTGGGTCACCGCTTCTGGAGCGTGGGGCTGCCTGGGACAGGCAGCAGCCACAGCTCCTGCTGGGAGGTGAGGTGACTTGCACGTCCCATCCCTCTTGAGCTCCTCCGGTGTGAGGCCACGGGCTGCAAGGCCCATGAGGATGCTGGCACCAGACTTTTTGTGCCCTTCTTGGGGACAGGCAGTCTCTTGTCCACCTCCCACCGATACCATAAGAGCAAGCGCAGCACCCACAAGCTGCCATGCAGTGGGACCTGGCAGGAGGCAGGATGGGCTGTAGTGAAGGAAGGTGTTTTCCAGGGGTGCTGGCCTGCATCATCAGCTTTTGTCATATGTGCTTCTGACGGGACCTTGTGGTTATCAGGAAAAAGTCTTCAGATGACAAAGTGATGCTGGTTGCCTCCAGCTGCTGGGCATGTGTTTCCCCACAGAGGTTTGAGGCATTACCAACTTAGATTTGGCAAATGCTCTGGGTGTAGGAAGGCTTTTCTAGGGCAGTACTGTCAAATATTTTAAACTGTTGGTCCTGCCAGATTGTCGGGCTGCAGGGTGACCTCGCTACCCGGCAGCTCTGTGGTCGTTCGGTCCCTGTGAAGCCAGCTGGCCCTCCTGAGCATCGCTGCTCTGAGGCCCCAGATCTTGGGACCAGCGATTCAGCAATGCTGGGTTTCCTTCCTCTCATCCCAAGGACTCTGCTTTTCCTTCCCCCAGCTCGGCAGCATCTGCGTTACCTCCCGCAGATGTACAGCTTGGCAAAAGCATTCAAAATACTTTAAGGCTTTGGCCAGCTCCAGTTTGGAGAGCTGGCTGGAGAAAGGGGTGCTTGTATGGGAAACCAGCTCAGCTTGTAAGAGGTGCTGTTCAACGTGTCTCCTTTGTAACAGTGTGACTGTCTGAATCGGTCACTGTCTGGGGTGATGGTGACAAGAGCCTGGCCCCACAGATGTACTGGCTGTACCTGGGGGACGGTGGTTCTAGTGCTGAGCCAGAGAGCCTGAATTTCATAGAATCATAGAATGGTTAGAGCTGGAAAGGACCTTAAAGATCATCGAGTTCCAGCCCCCTGCCCTTGGCAGAGACACCTCCCACTAGAGCAGGTTGCTCAAAGCCCCATCCAGCCTGGCCTTAAACTTCTCTGAGCAACCTGTTCCAGTGCCTCACCATGCTCACAGGAAAGAATTTATTCCTAATATCCAATCTAAATCTCCCCTCTTCCAATTTAAAACCATTACCCCTTGTCCTGTCACTACACTTCCTGACACAGTCCCTCTCCTGCTCTCCTGGAGCTCCCTTAGATCCTGGAAGGCTGCCGTAAAGTCTCCCCGGAGCCTCCTCTTCTCCAGGCTGAACAGCCCCAGCTCTTGCTCTCTCAGCCTGTCTTCATAGGAGAGGTGCTCCAGCCCTCTGATCATCTTCGTGGCCCTCCCCTGGACCTGTTCCGGCAGGTCCAGTTTCACTCTGAAAGCTCTGAGTTATGCAGACTCTGACAACAGCTGCAGAGATGGACTTGCAGAAAAACAAGACAGACGATAAAGATGCCAAACGGACATCCTAGAGATCTGCTGAGGCCTAAGCCTCTGCTTGTGGAAGCAGGAGGAGGACAGAAAGTAGGAGATGCTGCTGCACCCCCTTGTGTGGGACGTGCTCCAGCCGGGTCCCCGTGCTGGCCGATCCCCCCTCCCGCACCGTCCCCTTCTTCCCCCACCGTTCCCAGAAACTTCATCCTTCCCCTGCGTCTCACCTTACCCAGCGCCCGGGAAAGGGGCTCTGCTATTCTTAGCATCCTGGGAGAAGAGCCGCCGCTCCAGCCAGACACACACAGGAGCCTCTGATGAAGGGAGCCGGGGAGTAACCATGGCAGTCTCGCTGGAACGGGTAACCATGGATTACAGAAATTAAAGGCATAAAGCAAATAGCAGGATTATCTTTGGTGTGGTGGTTTTCTAGTGAACAGAAGGCGCTTACCCGACTTCCACATTTAGGTGAGGTGCTGTAAATTACCTGTAGTTAAAAAATAATGCTAATTAAATTCAAATGCAATAACGATTAACACCGCTGATCTCAATTCACTGAATTTCCTTGCAACTCTAATTGACAGAGGGGAAAAAAAGAACAACCCTGTACAGAAGAAAGGAGGGAGAATTTCTTGCTTCTGGCTCCGTGCTGCATCCTTCTTCTGATGCAGCTGTCAAGTTTGCATTTTCCGTTTCCCTAGCCTTATTATTTTTTATTTTTAATGCAGGGCGCTTCGCAAATAAGACAAGCTTGATGCACCAGTCCCTTTGCAATGCGCCGTGGGCCAGGCTCCGGGGAGCTGGCCTGAAGGGACCCAACGGACCTCGGTAGGCAGGGGGATGGCACATGGTGGGTGCTGATACCAAGCCGTCCCAGCACCCCGAGCCACCCAGCACCTTCCTGGCCCTGGTGTAGAAAGCACTCTGCGTCTCTCTTCTCGTCCGGAGGCGAGGGTGAAGGAGCCGGGTGGCTTTGTGCCGCAGGAGCAGGGCTCTTCGGGCCCGCTTAGCATGCAGGCGGTGTTCTGCGCCCAGCAAATTTTGCTTTCAAGTTCAGCGAGTACTAAGACTCTGCGTAAATGGGCCCACTAAAGATATTTTTTGACATTTGAAAATCCTATTAAGCCCATTTCTCCCCTCTCTTCTCTCTCCCTCCCAGCGTGCCAGCTTAACGTGGAGGCGCTGCAAAGGTTTCTTTAGCCGGCCGGGTCACATCCTGCACAACAGACCTCAGAAATATGGGTCACAACGAAAACAAAAAGTATATTGTCCTCGTGTCTTACACTGATGGCTGATTGAGGGACTCCCTAAACGGACAGTTTAAGACCTTAATGAGGTACCAAACATGAGGTAATTCAGAGTATGCCCCTTTCACGCTGTCTGCTCGCCAGCAGGGGCTTCCAGAAATGGGTCCTCCTGCATGTTCGTGCCTGATGCTGCTTTAACTCTTCTTTACCAAGAGCACAGGCCCTGGCAGCACATCCTCAGAGCAGAGTTTGCCACGGTTCCTGCTCATAGTTCCTGCATGAGTCAGTGATAAATCCTGTGAGCACATTGTTTATTTTCTTATTTACAAATAATTCTCCTAAGTTGAGGTTATTACTCATTGGCTTTAAACACAGGGTTGGAGGGTGGAGGAGGTCTCCTTTAGCCTTACTTCGTGCTATGTGAGGTTATCTGCAGAATTTTCTTCAGGCTTTTTAAAATAAAAATTGAAAGAAGGATTTGTATTAAGTCTTCGTTCCTGGGAAGTTTCTGAAACCGAGAGTAGCCTGCAGTGGGACAATCACCAGTTCTGCTGGTAGGTGTGTAATTACACAGGTTTTGGGGAGCAGGGATGCAAACAAGTTTGCATACATTGTATTACAGGCAGTGTTTTAATAGTATGTTTTTTAGGTCTTGGCTTTAATCCAGAATTTTTTCGTGCTATTATCCTCTATTTACAGCTTTCAGAAATCAGCTGATGTCACTGCACATATGTTTAGAGCCGTTGCTAAGGTGATTAGCTCCAGAATTCAACGCCTACGCAGTCCTGATGAAAGGCTGAGAAACTGCTCGGCAGCGTCTGTTCAGAGCCGTGCATTGTCAGTTTGAACTATTAAGAACCATAAAACAATATTACCCAATTTTAGGGTAAATACGTTGGCCTTGACTGGTAATTGTGCATCAGGTTTTACAGGAACAGAGACTTTATCTGGCACGTTCAGCTAAGCCTGAGAACATTTTTCACCAAGAAAGCCTTTAAAATTACCCAGCTCCTAATTTCCACCAGCCCATACGGTGTGAGAGTTTGGGGGTTTCCTCTGCCAGCCGGCTCGGGAGGCAGGAGGTGCCGATCCAGGGGCTGGACTGCTGTCTTGTAGCCCGTCCCATCGCTCGGTAAAACTCAACGAGCAAAACCCCGGGCTGCAGCCCCAGAGCAGTTGCTTTGCAGCCAAGGTGTTGCCCAATCTCCCATTCCCAGTTAAACTGGGAACTGTCCTGAGACCATCACAGTGACTGGGACGCACCAGACCGTACGTCTGGCCACCTCCCAGCTGAGCAGAAATCCCTCCTGAGAGGAGACAGCCTCCTATCACCTCCTTTTCCATGTTTTCCATTTCGGGCGTTCAGCTTGCGAGGCGCAATGTGCTCCAACAGAAAGACCCCCTTCTCCTTCGGGAGTCTGTCCTCTCTAATAGAAATTAAAGTCATTTACCTCTCTCTCCCCTCTTAGAGAATGGTATCAAGTTGCCTTTACCAGCAGGGCCGGGATCCTGTTACCTGCCAGGCTCCTGCTTTCAGTGCAGCAGAAGAATAGCTTTTATTCATGGTGGAGAAGCCATGAAATACAATAAAGTTGCCCACAGCCTGCACCAAGAACGGGCTACCGGGTTACATTTTAAGAGCGTTACAGGTGAGGACACCTCTTCGGTTCAAGTAGTGCATAAAATGTGGGTGTAATAATCTTTCCAGCCCACGGTACTTTGGTGTCCTTTTAAAAACTTACAATAAGAAAAAAAGAATTACCTTTTAAACTATGAGAAATATGGATATGTAGATGTATTATTTCCCCCACTTGCCTAGTGCTCAGGAAATATCTTAGATGAGAGCAAGCATTCCCTTCCCTGGGAGCTCACTCTTCTCTCACTGATTATTTCTTTTCTTTCTCCTTTTTTAAGAGGATACTGGCTCAGGCTTGACCTAGTTTGGCTGTCATCACACCGTGAAGCAGTGCAAACGTTCACCTAACATAGCTACCTATATTTTTATTCCATGGGCTGTACAAAAATAGCCACGTGCAGCAAACAGCTGTGGGTGAGTCGCGGCACAGCCTGTGGTTTTGCGAGGACAAGGGCTGAAAAGATGGTTCTGCTCATTCCTTTCCCCATTCTCTGCATCGGGGGCTCTCTCTGGGTGCAGGTGGAGGTTGGACTTGGTCACTGAGAAGGGAGATATTTGTCTGGAATCAGAATCGTTCAGGTTGGAAAAGACCCTTGAGATCATTGAGTCCAACCATCAGCTCCGCTCTACAAAGTTCCCCCTACACCGTATCCCCCAACACCACATCTAAACGACTCTTCAACGCGTTCAGGGATGGGGACTTGACCCCCTCCCTGGGCAGCCTATTCCAGTGTCTGACCACTCTTTGTGAACAATTCTTTCCTAATATTCAGCCTTGTTTCAGTTTGAAGCCATTCCTTCTCATTCTGTCTCTAATTACCTGTGAGAAGAGACCGGCACCAGCCTCTCTACAATCTCCTTTCAAGTAGCTGTACAGAGTAGTTGCTGTCTACAGAAGTAAAAATTCCTTTACAGCTCCTGACCCCCAATGAAATGAGGAGGTTTTTGCTGATGGATCAGATGTGCCAGCACCGCTGTGGAGAGCAGGTCCCTGGGGTAGCTAATTTTAGCATAAAATATAAATCATGTTAATGACTGATTGTGGGAGAAACACTTGGCTCAGGGGGATGCGAAGGCACTTGCATCATCCAAAGCACCTGTTTGTGGGGTGAACTGGGGTCTGTTGCATTCACCAGCAACCCCTCGCTCTTGTCCAGACTGGCAAGGATCTAATGGTCTTAAAGGTCTTTTCTAACCTAAATGATTCTATGAAATGCTCCTCTGCGTGGGTCTGGAGCGTGTTTGTGGCCAGGGCACCATGAGGACCTTCCCTGGGGGTCCCCTGTGGCCTGCCTAAGCTGGTCCATGCACTACTGAACATTCCCCCTCCTGTTTCAATGCACTGACTCCCGTGATTTCTGGCAGGGCCGTTTCTATAAAGAGGTGGCTTGTTTTGGATGAATGGGTTGGGGATGGTTGTGGTCTCTCTGCATGGATTCCCATGTGCGGGGTCCACACCGATCCCCTCGGCGGTTTCTGATAAAGGAGAGCAAGCAGGTTGATGGAACATGTCGTCCTTCCAGTGAGCCTGGCTCCCGAGCTGGCTTCAGCCCCTTTCCTTGCTCCTCCTCCCCCAGCTTTCCTGTCCTGGGCTACAAAGATGTTCCCAGGGCTTGGGGAGGGTGAATAGAGGTGGCATAACCCGGCTCCCACTCCATGGGGCTGAGAGGCCGGGAACAAAACCCAGATTACAGCCTTTCTCTGCAGAGTTGAAGGGGCCAGGAGGACATTGATATGCAGATCCTGTGTGTCGGGGCACCGCGGCGGCATTGTTTTGAAATGTCCACATGTAGGGTTCATGAAGCGATATAGAAAAGAAACTAAGTGGAATATTCTGTGCTGGAGCGTGGTATGGGAAACACTGTGGTGAGGTAGCAATTTTCTAGTACAACTATATTTCCAGGAGGCCTTGACTACTAAATTGTTCTGCTTATATAAAATTTTCATGTTATCCCAACCTTCTAATTTTCTGGGGTTCATTTCAAGTGGATTTTATTTTTTCCCTAGGCTCTCCTTTTGCAAGAATGACATTAAAAATTTGACAGTGGTGTTTGGGTGACTTTGTGCTTTTCTGGGTCCAGGCTAATGTGCACAAAAGCAAGGGGAGGATTGGTCATACCTATCACCTTTCAAACAAGATGTTTGTGCTTTGCCCTCTCTCGAGAGCACTGTTGGAGCTCCTTCTGCCCACTTCTTAGCTTCTGGCACAGCAGGTGGCTTCCCGAGAGGCTTCCCATATGGAGCAGCTCAGATGAGTATCTGTTTGTGACCCACTGGTCCCATAACACTGCAGAATGTAGGGGTGAGCCCTTTACTTCGTAGCGACATAAGAACAGCAGCATGTGCACAGTGGAACAGGAAAACACTTTCTAGACCAAAACTTGCTATGGACTGCAAGAGCTGAAGCCAATCTCATAACTCTCCAGAGGAAAATATGCTCTAAACCAGAAGGAAAGTTGGCAGGTTTGGTTGGGCCAGCTCATCTGCTCTCGGCTAACTACTTGCTTGGAATTGGCTGTTTTGATGTTCTTGTTTCCTCATGCCGTGAGCCCCTGCTCACCCTCTCATGCCATGAGCCCGCTAAAGTTCTTGAGAACTTTGCAATGCCATGGCAGCCAGGTTGCTGGGAGGACGGACAGAGCATCCTCCACCTAAGCTGCTGTTTCAGCTGCTCTATCAGAACTGGGGCTTCCTGCCAGCCATGAGCTGTTGCAGAAGACAAGAGCTTGAAGGCCTAGTAAAATTAGAAAAGACCTTTTTTGGGTTTTTTTCTTTTCTTTTTTTTTCTTTTCTTTTTTTTTCTTTTCTTTTTTTTTCTTTTCTTTTTTTTTTTCTTTTCTTTTTTTCCTTAAGGAAAAATAGGTGCAATGAGACATGTTATTGTAGTGTAAGTAGCTGACCTGCCTGTTACCTGTGCAGGTGCGTGGGAGCGTGTTGGGCTTCATCCCCATAGTGGTCCTGGGCTCCAGGATGAGCAAAGGCGTAAAAAGAGGATTGAAGCAGCAAAAGCCTGGGAGGTGCGTGGGGAAGAGCCCCAGTTACACATGGCAGCTGGGTGGTAGGTTGAAGACATGGAGCTGGGTAGGTTTTGAAATGCAGGAGATGAGTTTTGTGGGCTGGCTTTGGAAGAGAGGCATCTGGGCAGGGGAAGCAATGTCCCGTCCCTTTGGTTTGGTTCGGTTCCTGCAAGAATGCGGGACCCTGTTGAGGGCCACTGGCTGCAGCAAAGCCAAGAGAGCCACTTCCAGGGTTGACTTCTCTGGCTGGCAGGGCTCAGGGCCACTGCATGGACACTCCTGGAGGCTGTTGATCTGCTGTGGCCATAGAAAAACTAAAGAAGAAACAAATAGTTGAGGTTTTATCTTAGTACGTAAAAGTTTTAGGAATTGCGTCTTAGGTAAATGAACCAGCAAACCAACTCGTAACTCTAAAATGGCATTGCATGTTCTGTTGTAGTGGAACAATCCGTGGTCTCTCCCCTGCTTTGGAGCAGCACAGGCATTCCTTGAATGGAGGGGTCCACACGTCTCAGTGCTGCTGTGCCAGTCATATTCCCAGCATCCACAGAAAGAGGGAAAAGTTGCACTTGTTCTGCCATTTCTAGAAATGTCTTCTGTCTTCTCTCTTTGAAGAGCGGTGGGCTCTCTTCTGTCGTCTTTAACCAGCTCCTGTGTTGGGGTATTTAGTAGCTCCTGCAGGTCCTGGCCCACTGGTGTGCTTCTGCCACGCTGTGGGTGCGAGTGGGGATTTGCACCTGCGTGGGGTGCGCAGCCATGCACACCCTCCTGAAGATCTGAGCTTTTATTCTGGGAATCCAAATATAGTTCCATGTGATCAAGTGCTCATGAAGAAATCAAGTAATCCATACTTGGGCTGAGTCCAGGGCTTATAATTCTTAATAGCCTCGCTCCTGAGCTCTGCAGCATGTGCTGCGCTGAATACGTTCTGGGAGTCAAGGTCTTTGCTTCTGATGGTTTAATTTGGACAATGAGCATCACTTAATAGTAGCATTTTATTACATTCGTTTCACTCTTACTTTTCAAAGAATTCTTCTGATGCATTCAGGCTCCTGCCCTTTGGATGCTAATGGACTTCTGCTGAGATTTTGTTTTTGTTATTACGTAGCACCAGGGCTCCCATTTGCAGGGGCCTGGTATGAAGAATGCCCTGCCCTGAGACAATGCCGCCATTCACCGGCCCTGATACAATGGGGGTGGAACGGTTATAATGTAAATTAGTATGCAAAGCCCCATCCTAATCAATGCGTGGTGCTGGGTGTCTCCGCGCTGCTGCCTGTCCCGTTCCCCCAAAGTGCTGAGCAGTTCCTTCTGCGCAGCCAGACCCTCCTGCACGTTTCAGGGCTACAATAAACATGCTCCTGAATCAGTTTTTAAAAAGCGAGAAAGAATCTCTCACATCTTAACGAAGAGCAAAGCATCTGCAAAAACAGTGGTAGATGGAGAACAGCTTTATGTGATGTCCACAGCCATTTGTCCCTGTCCTTTTTGAAGTAAAGAACACTACAAGTAACCGTTGTTCCTTGCTTCTTCCATCTGCATGAAGCAGAGGGACCACACGGTGATGGCTGATGGAGCAAAAGGGGCTCCCTTGAGACAAGCCCCTCTCACCACCCTGGTCCGGAGGCTTTATGTTAGATGTTGCTCATCTGCCCAAGAGCTGCAGGTCACCATTAACCTGCAGCAGATTATTTTTGCCACCTTTTGTATATTCTTTTAGTCTGCATGTGTTGTCCCCTGTTACTGACTGTCACAAACGCTTTAGAAACTACCCGACAGATGTTCTGTTTGATGGCGTGATAACGGCGCTGTTTTGTCCTCGCCTGAAGTTAAGAATGGTTTTTAAATGCTCTTCTGGCGATACAGTTGTGCAATTTAAAATGCGAGAAAATAAGGAGCTGTTTGGACTGACCTACACGAATCCAGCAGGCTGAAACTTTAACGTTCCCGTTCTGTAATCAGTGAGGGAGTTGACCCCGAATTCTATAATCAGCGAGGGAATTGAGCAGGGGAAAGCCTATCAGAGGATCTGCAGCTGTTTGGTGGCCATGGTTGAGGGAGGGGAACCATCCCAAGGTTGACGCCAAGGCAGCTCGGGGAGAAGCAGAAAGGTCAGGATCCTTCAGCATCTGCATCCGAGTCATTATCTGAGCATCCTGGTGCTGTCATTGCCCAAGGCCAGCTGAAAAACCTGCCTGTGAAACAACTCACTGCTGTTCCACGATAGCCAGGCCTTGAGAGAACGTGTTGGCTGGTGTTTCTGCATTGCTGTAGTGGGGCAACATCGTACAGTAGAGGAATTTGCAGAAGCTTATACCAGAGGAGCTGTAAGTCGAGGCTGTGCGTGAAGTAAGCATAAAATCCCAGAATTTATAGCAACCTTTGCAAAGTGTCATCATTGAGAGCCTGGAACAAAGCTCTGATGCTCTGGGAAATATCTGTATATTTTATGAAAGCAGTGTATGGTTCTCCATTTGCTCCTTTGATAACGCCTTTTGATCTAACGCCAGAGTAAATTAATCCATCACAAAGTGGGGAACAGAGACTCAGATAAATTCTTGCAGGAACAGGGGAAAATGGCTAATGGGGAAGCATCTCCTGTGTGGCTCTAACCAGGCAGGATCGGTTTGTTCATCCAAAGGTTAAGCCTGTGATCCAGAGGAGGATACCAGATTCATTTAATTCACTGTCGTTCGTCCTAGTAGAGGGCACAGCGTAGCCACGTTTTGCTGTCACTCCAGTACCAAAATATCCCTGCTCTAGCGGGAGATGTCCCTGCCCGTGGCAGAGGGATTGGAACAAGATGACCTTTAAGGTCCCTGTTCTATGATTCCGTGATCCCGTATATCCCAGTATGTGCTGGGTCCGTGGTGTAGGAGTCCTGCAGGGGCTCGGAGTGGTGGGGAAGCGCTGCCCACCTTCCCGCGTGGCCCCGGCCGTGTCCCTGTGCCAGCTCCGGCAGGGCGGGCACGTGTGGGCCACGTGCGGCAGCGCTGGTCCCACGGGAAGGATTAGCTGAGGCCGGGCGCTACGTGGAAACAGCTGTCCCCGTGTCTGTGTCGGAACCGGCTCCGGTGCGGTGCTGTGCCCCGGGGAACAGCCCTGAGCTGCCCGGCCTCGGCGCCGCGGATTAGCTCAGCCTGGATAATCTGGCCACAGAGAGCTGGGAGCTGGTGGCATTAGGCAACCTCTGGGCCCAGAAAAGCATGGAGATTGCGGGAATGATCCAGTGGGGCCCAGAGCATCTGCTGGAGAGGGCCAGGGGGTGAAGCCAGGGGTGCCCGAGGCGGTGAGATCTACCATTGCTTTAAAAAAAAATACAGGAAATGCAGGGTTTGCCCTTACACCCCCTGGTTGGTACGTAAAGTAAACAATTATCCTTTGTGTTGCAAAAGCCTTTTTTAATCTCTCTCAATCTCAGTCATGAGGCTGTAAAGTGAAAGGGTTTACGGAGACCAAAATGAATCGGGACTGTCCCCTCGGGCACCAGGAGGCAGCCACCGAGAGGTGCAGTCCTGGAACAGCCGGACCGTGTGATCCAATGTGCCAGGAGGTGCAGGAGGCTGCTCTGCTGCCTGGGATGGCCTCAGGAAAGGTCTGGAATATAACAGGCCCCATGGCTGGGACAGGAGGCTCCAGAGGTCCATCTCTGGGGGGACCTGGGAGAGCGGAGCAGCCAGCGGTGGAGTACCCTCTGGGCAGGTTTGTTAGCAAGTGGCATTTTAGCCAGTTGTAGCTGATGCCTGGCTTTAAAGAGTCTTGTCACTTGTGCTGTTTTCTGTGAAAGCATGTTTGACCTCTGGCAAGTGACAAATTAGCTGGGCAGTGTGGGTTGGAGACCTGGCCTTTGAGTTCTACCACGCTGAGCTACCTTTCTGAGCGGCAGCTCTTGTGAGCATCAGGACCGTGGTGGTGTCCACGAGCTAAGCCTGGGAGTACGAGAGGGTCTCAGAGCTCTGGTGAGGTGATGCTGGTGAGAAAAACAAGTCCAGGAGACGACACAGTTCAGAGGAACTCCACTGCAAAGGGATTTTCAGCCTAGGCTGGCTCTGTGGTTGGCCCTGAAAAGGATTGCACTTGTTGGAATGAGATGGCAAGTGGTAGGGGAAGCAAAGGTGGCTTCAGCCAGTGGTTCTGACAAAAGCAGTGCTTGGTAGCAGAGCTGTGAGTGCCCTCTGTGGCACGGGGCTGAGTCGATCAGAGGCAGACGGTGGTAACGGCGATTTCGGTCACCCAAACGCCCATTGATCCGGTGTTAATTCAGGACGGGGTTTAGGGAACTGCTGCTGGACATCATCATCAGCAGCTTTTCTGTTCTGGCTGTGACACAGGTGGCTGCCCCTCGCTGCTGCCCACTGTGCCATGGTGTGCAGGCACCTCAGAGGGAAACTAGGCTGGTGGCACAACTGGATGTAAAAAATTGCAAAAATGTTTTAAAGTCGGATAAGTTCCTTGGTCTTCTTGGTAGTGAGCAGTTATATTGGAATGGCTGATGGAAAATGGGAAGGAGCCATAGAGACGTTTCACAGAAATCATAGTTAATCACTGTTTCACTGGAAACCAGATAATTGTAAAGAAAATAGGATAGAAAGTCACTAGAAAGCCTGAAAAGCATATTGAAGGCTTGCTATGTTGCTGTGGGAATTGAGTATCAAAGTGAGGTCCCTGGGCAGGGGACTCCGGTAGAAGCACAGCGCAGGGGACACGAGGCGGGAGGAGGCTTGTGCAGTTTAAAGGAGGTGAATGAGAGATGCTTTGGGTCGTGTCCTCATCTCTAATGCGTAAGTAAATAACGTGGGTCTGACCTTTGCGAGGTGCCATGATACTGTTTGCTACCTGTGCCCTTGTGTAATGGCCTGCTCACCATGATCTGCACTAAGATTAGGGTTTTTTGGTAGTTTTTAGGACTTCTTAATGGACATAGATTGGCAGGGTAGCCACCAGAGGTGACTAGAGAGACCGTGACATTTCCTTTTTTTGCCTTTTGTTATATAGGAGAATTTAGCACTGAGAAAAATGTAAAGCCTGTGAAACTCAGAGCCAGAAAATTTCAGAGTAGTGAAGAGTTTTAGGGTTTGCTAAAATGTGTAAGTAATGCCACTTTTTATAAAACACTGCCAAATACAATTTCTACATCCAAGCTGTCCTTCCGAACCTGAGCCTGCCCTGACCGATTGGGAAGAAAATGCATTTCAGAGCATGTTGCAGGGTGATTGTCTGTAGAGTTTTCCTTGCTGTTCATCTCTTGGACTTCATGGGCGTGTTTTCCTTGCCGTTGTTGTATAGAAGGTGAGTTTTGGAGGGGAACACCAGTCAGTGATGCTCCCCCCATGTTCTGTGGGAGCCGCTGGGAATGGGCAGGGCTGGAGATGTTTCTTGGCTCCGGCGGTTTTGTCCCTGTTGGCTTGGAGCACACCTGCCCCAGCTGATTACCTCCTGCAGAGGAGCGGTTTGGTGCGATGGGGCAGAGATAGACTTTACCTGTAACAGTACTGAGATGTTAGTGTTTTCCCTTGAATTTTAACTCAATGGCTTCATGTGCTGGCTTGGTAGTGACTGACACCCTTGGGCCGATGGCAGAAGGTGTTGAACTTGCACTAAAATGAGGACAGAGCTCAGCTTAAGACTGGAGTCACGTGCTAAAGGTGCAAAGGAGTAAGGATGGGAGAGAAAACCAGCTGGGTGAAGTGCCCTGACCTTGCGACTCCCCTTCATCCAGCCTGGCTGTGGCAAGTGGGCTGGGAGGTCAGACAGCCTGTTCCCAGCTCCAGACCTGCCACGTTCCTTGCACACCCACACACACTGATGGACAATATATTGTGGTCCATAAGAACTGGAAATGGGTACTTTCTAACATGAGAAATTCAGAAAGTTGCCGCCTTCACAGCACAAGGGTCCTGCCTCTGCTCTCTACGAGGTGATTATTGGGCCTTGGAGATAGAAACAAGTGGAAATGGTATTGTGGATGATCTTTGATTCCATATTGACTTAGACTATGGAAAACCGTACTGCTGATTTTTTTATTGATGATTTCCAAGAAAAAAGGAAAAAAAAGCAATCTGGATTAAACGTGCTGGTTAAAGCTGTTCTTGTAAGACCGCGTTGCCACTACGGTCTCCAGTGGGATGGGGTCATGCAGAGCAGGAATGGGAAATCTGTTCTGGGAGTTCTGAGGGGAGGGGAAAAAAGAAGATAATAAAACACAAACCCAGAGAGTTAGTGCCAAAGGAGCGGGTGACTTGACTTCCAATCCTTGCACTATTATCTTAGTGAAAATAGGTTTGATGGTGTATGGGTCATATGGAAACAGATGGGAAATAGAGGGGGATGTGAAAATACCCTTGGGTTTGGTCAGTGGAGAGCTCTATCTGTACGGAGGGGCAGTGAGATGTGGCGATGTGACGCCAATGGAGCACATAGGTCCCATGTTGAGATGCTGCTTTTTGCTCATTAGTGGTCTCTGATGGGGCAGGAGGAGAAGGGAGGCTGGAGAAGCCCTTGAAGGTCACTGCACTCCTGAGCTCATCAGGGTAATCTGACTTGCAGAGCAGCGCACCAAGCCCGTTAGCCATTAGAAGAACATGAAAGAATTTTCTGTGTGGATCTATTTATATTGATATTCTCAAAAACATGGTGAGTAAAAAGCTTTTGGAACCACTGGGGATTTTGTTTCAAGTTTGGTAGATAAGGAGCCTGCACTTTCCTTCCAAAAGTAATAGGAAGGAAGGGACGACTGGAGCGTGTGGACTGAGGAGCTTTGATGAACTGCCCCCAGACCAGCACCCAGCAGGGAGGGAGGCTGCACCGGGACATGGGGACGGGGCAGAAGAGCCTGGCGTGGTGGGTCTGCGCTGCTGGGTCGGGCTGCTCCGTCCCAAGGCTGTGTTTGTGGGGGAGCTGAGTGCTCCACAAGAGCAGGTTTGTACAGGAGCTGCCTCCAGACCGGGCTCTGACTAATTCAGCTCCAGCCCCGGTGTGTGCGTGCAGGCACTTGGTGCTGGTGCCAGGCAGGGCTTTAAAATGCGGCTGCGTTAGCTACCGGGAAAAACATCTCAGCTTATTACTGTGAGGTCCCTTATAAAACAATGCTCACACAACAGTCTTCTTAAAGTGAAAATTGAGCTGTTGCAGCAACCGGTGCATCCTGAAATCCCTGACAACTGCCTTGTAAAGTAATCTTAAAGCCTATCTGTCTTGACAGTGCCTCTTAATGGCTTACTAATAATGCTTTAAGATTTGCTGGAGCTTTGCCACAGCCCTGCTGTAGGTTTGTAGTGGTCTGCTATGCTCTCCTCCGAGCTGAGATCCTCTCAGTATTCCACGAAGAAGGCAAATTCTCCCAAACTGGGCACCTTGGAAGGTGTTTTCCAAGTGCCCTGTTCCATGGAGGCAGCTGGAGCCATCTCTTCAGCTCCTGGCAGAGGATCTGCACATGGTGCTGTGTACAGGAGGACCTTCTGTTGGGGCAGAGCCTTGGGTTCGATATCATCTCTACCCATTTTGTCATGGGTGGGAGAGGAGCTACTAGGATATCTAAAAATAAAGGTAATTGCACAAATTCCACGAGCAAAAACTCCAGCTCCATAAACATGTCATGCTACAGTGTGGCTTTTGTGCCTGTCAGTGTGGGGAAGGGGTCGTGTAATCCAGACAGACAGCGCTAGGTTAAATTATTGTGTGCTGCAGGGTATTAAATCTCAGCGTTAGCTCTCCTGTGTGGGTAGGAGGGGGATTACTGGTACAGACCAGCATCGCTGCTAAGCTGAAGGATGTTTTTAATCTAAAGTAAAATAGCAGCCAGAACGCTCAGTGCATACCTGGGCCTTAGTCATCACCAAAGAAGGTTTCGTGTACGATCCTGACAGCTCTGCTGAAGGGGTGGGTGCCTCCAGAGCGTTTGTGAGGGGAGCGGGGAGGGGGGAGAAGAGAGACGTCAAAGCAAAAGCGAATGGAAGCGAAGAGCTTTGCTGGTGAATGGTCAGTTTTCCTTGGTAAACACTGGGGAGGCTGTGTAGGTTCAGCCAAGCAAATGAAGAATCCTTGGGCTAAATGGGGAACAAAACGCAGCATAAGGCTGGGTTTTCTATTTAAAAAGTACTGACGTGCTGTATGCTCGAGCAAACAGGCAAGTGCCAGGCTCTCCTCTCCGGCCAGCCTTTCCTCCCGCTCCCCTGGGGTTAACTTATGCCGTGTTAATAATTACTAGAATGTACTTTCGGGCAGGTTATTTGTTTTCCCTCCTCATGATGTGCAAGAGCAGATAATGAAATTAATTTGCACACTTTGTGAGTTTGCAAAGCCGGCTTCGGCCACGTTGCCACGATACCGCGCGGGTGCCGGTGGGTCCCCGGGCTGGTGTTTGCGCAGCCGGGCCAGCGGGCTCCTATCGTGGGTAAACAGAGCTCGGAGGGGAGATGGGATGTACCCGGCCATGAGAAACGCTCTCTCCGAAGCCAGCCCGGAGAGGGCAGGCTGTAAAACCCCTTTCCGATGCAGAGTGTTTTAACTGCCGGTGCCCATCAGTTAAGCTGGTAAACGGCCGAACGAAACCTTCACATTCCGGCGTTGCTCCAGAAGGTTGTGGAGCTCAGAGTTACCGCCTCTCGGGCAGCTGAGGAGCCCACTGGTGAACCCAGATGTCACCTGTTACCCTTGCCTTTGAGCCATGAGCCCCGTATCCTCCTGCTCAAGGGTTGTGGTATGCAGACCGTAGTGTTTTCTGGAAGTGCTGTGGTCCTCAGAGCAGGGCTGGTTTTGGATAGGAGTTTGCCAGGAAGGCTGTGTGGTCTGTGGGAAGCTCTGGGGAGGCAGTAGGTCTTCACCGTCTGCAGGGTAGGAACTGCAGCTCTTGGTGTTTTCTGTCCCCCTGGCCATTGGGCTCAGCTGGGGGAATAAAAGGAGTTTGCAGACGTAGACCTGGTTGGGCCGTTTTGTGCACCTTAATTCACCGCACAGGTGTGTGTGGTGTGAGGAACCAAGCCCAGAGCTCAAAGCAGTGAGACTGTCCAAGCCCAACACTCCTGTCCTGCTCTCGAGTCCCCTCGGGGCTGAGCCCTCCAGCGGGAGCCATCGGAACATCTGCCTCCTGGTGTGGTGGGCGCAGGCTTGGCCTGGCTGCCTGCCGAGCTGGCTACCGCCACGCAGCCTGGGGCTTGTGAGAAGGTTCAGTCCTCAGATGACGGAGACAGAAGCTGGTCGTGCTCTGGAGATGGTGCAGTGCTCGGTGCGGTGTTACCGGGAAGACCTAAACCGTCTCCTTTGCCTGCTGTGATCCTGCTGAGAGCACGTGTGCTGTCTGCCAGGTGCCAGCCACATCAGGCTGGCGCAGACCTGGGGGACCAGGTATAAATAGAACCACTCCGGTTGTACCATTCCTACCTGTATCCTCATGATTTATGCTCCAAGACCTGGCTCCACGGGTCCCTTAATGTGTTATTTTGATCTATTTGCAGACTGGCTTTGGGCTGCTTTTGGGGAAGAGCCTGCCCTTCACTCCTGGCTTCTCTTTTTTTCCCCCTGGGGTCAAAAAGCCTGACTTTGACCCCTCCCTTCTCCAGATTTTCTCCCGAGCGCCGTGTTGTCACATCGGGCCGCTCAGCCCGGGGGAGGCAGGCGAATCCAGCAGGCAGCTGGGAGACAGACCTTTCTTTTTTAAGGAAGACAAGGAGGCGGCAGAGAATCTGGTTTTCTTCCCCCAACTTGCCACACATATGTTTCGTCTGAACGTTGCCTTTTCGAAGATGCTGGGACTCCTGGGCGAGCCGTGGTGGGGACGTGCTGTGGTGACGGGGACATCTGCAGAGCCTCACGCTTCCCAGCCTGGCACGTGCTTGGTCAGCTGCCCAAACGCAGCCCCAGGTACTCTCCTCACTTGGATCGTTTTTCGGCGGGTGTTTAAGCAATAGCTTTATGACAAATTGTCTTACAAGAGGCCTCGTGTACTTCTTGCTTAATTAGGCCCAAAGTCAGGAAGGGCTCCCAATTTTTTTGAGAAGGGTGGGGGCCCATGCCCTTATGGAAATGATCTGTTAAAGCAGGCTTGTTCTTACAGCTCTCCATCACTCCCGCTCTGATGACATGTTCGACAATAGCTTTGTAGAGAAAATTGAATTTCTCCTATCCAAGAACTTACTCGTTTTGGTAAATGCGTTCCTATGTCTTTATATACAATAGATCACCTTCAAAAGCACTGCAATTTGGGAGATGGAGATGGAGGAAGAAGAGGGGAGGGTTCCAGATTTGTGGAGAATTAACCTTGACTTGGTTCTTGGCAAACTAGCAGCAGGGCTGTGTTGTGCCCAAACCTTTCCCTGCCGTCCCCTGGAAGAGGATGGCCCCTTTACGCTTTATTCTTACGTATTTACGGCCGGGGTCCTTGGCAGTGTGCTGAGCCAGGCGTGAGCCTCCTGGTGTCGGCATGGCGGTGGGCAGGGACCCTGCCAACACCCACGGCACCGCTTACTGGACCAGGAATGGGAAAACCGGGCGGGGAATTTGGCTTCTGAAACAGGACAGGCAGAAGTGACGAAGGTAACATCGGTGCTTCTCCCCGTACGCCTGGCAGCCGGCGGCAGAGGGCACGCGGTTTTCTTGGAGAAGACCACGCTTCGTTTTATCCTGCGTTGGCTGCGGCACGCAGAGCCCCACAGAAGCCACAGCAAGCTTTTTTCCTGTCGTACAGCTTGTTAAATACCAGCGTGGCAGTGGGCTGTCGTCAGCAGACGCACAGCTACAGACGGAGCTCGGCTTCCAGCTTGGGCTGAAATAATCTGGGAAATCCACCGTTCTTATCAGCGTGTGGGGACCGGGGGAGCCACGGCGTCTTCTTCAGTAGTAGGGAAAGTGCGGTGACAGTTTTGCTGGGAGGTGGAAGCGGCGGTGGCTGGGAGGAAGCTTTCGCAGCTCCAGACCGTACGTGGAGCCAGCTTGGAGAGCATCGCCGTGCGTGTGGCTGCCCCGCAGCCCAGAAATCTGCACACCAGACCTTCCTCTCTCCCTTCCTCCACAGCCCTCCGAAACCCGCAGAAGCCTTTCCCCCTCCGTAGTGTGGTCCTTGCCCGGTGTTGGCTTCGTGCCGTGCTTGCTCCGTGATGCGTGGTGTGTTTGTGAGAAAGGCTTCCCTGTCTGAGTTCTGCCCTGGCAGAAAACTGAAACTTTACGTGGCCCTGACTTCCCTCCCCTCCACCCCACGTTCCTTTCGTGCTTACAGACTTCCCAGTTCAACGTGAGCTATGAATCAATCTTTTCCATGTCTTGAGGGAAAACATCACATGAGTTTGGTGTTTTGCTGGGAGTACAATGGGTTTGCAGCTTTCATGCTTTGTCCCTCAGTGGCTTCTTGGTGGTGATGGTGGACCTGGTTGCTGCACCTCGTGGTGGACGGTGATGCCTGCAAATGCTGAAAGTGGGAGGTCTGTCTGCTTACAGCCCTGGGTTCATCACTGGAGAAGGAAACTCCTTCAGAGCTGAAGCTAGCTTGGATATTCTTAGGACGTGGATCTCCTGCTGTGGTGTTTTGGGCTTTAGCAGGCTGGTTTTCTGAAGCACAGTGTGAGAAGTCCCACGAGTGAAGCCTGTGTGGTGTTCTGGCCCTGTTCGTGGGAGAGGGCCTCCAGGTCATCTACTCCACCTCTCTGCTCCAAGGCAGGTTCTTGCCAACACTAGGTCAGGGGGTATTATCTTTGCTGTGTGTTTCCAGTATTGGGGAGTGAATAAAACCTTGAGCAACATGTTAATAGTAGATTTGGAGGCTGATGTGGCACTCCTAATGTGAGCCAATATAACCGAGATCTTCTGGTTAGTTCAGAAAAACAGAGCATCCAAGCTTTTTCTGTCTTCCCTTCTCTGCTGGAATGATGCTTAAAGGTTCTGGGGTTTTCTGTGTTTGTGGATTATTTTTTTTTAACATCCATCTCTATTTGGTACTTGGCCTGCCCTTTAAAAGTTGCCGTTGATACAGCAAACAAATACCAGTTTTGCTGCAAAGTCATTTGTATAGAGGTAGAACATTGGCCTCAAATCCACTGTCCTGTCCAAGAGAGAGTGAGCCAAAAAGAAATTCCTGGGTTTGCAGACCCCAAATTAAAAGTAAATCAGCGAAGTTCCGTGTTTGCTTTTTCCCCAAAGCCTGATGCCTTCAGGGCCTCTGCCTGGAAAGTTGTGTGCGTTTTTGTTCTGTTGCCTAGTACTTGCTCCTAAATTCACCAAAATATTCCTGAGGTTCCCACGCTTGGAGGAAGCTTTGTGTGTTTGCAGTGGGCACAAGGACGCTGAGACGGGGAGGGGGAGACCAGGAAGAATTGTGCAAGAAAAGGGAGGAAGAGAAATGTTTTGCTGAGATTACCGTGGTCTTTCATGCTCACAGTTGGGAGAAGTTGTTACTTGGCTGTTGCGACATCGTGGACTGAACATGAGTTTAAATGTGGACATCCCAAAACATTTGTTCAAATCCACCGAGGCTCAAGCAGGGTTTTCATGAGGGTGTTGCTGGTGTCCACACAGCACCCGGTGCCTGAGGCTGGTCCTGGCAGACCCCGAGCTGAAGGTCTCCTTGGCTTGAAGGGTCCTGTTACCATGGCTGTGGCACCTTTTGCAAAATATTTTTGCTTTTTTTTTCTTTCTTTCTTTCTTGTGTAATTAATGTGCTTGGTCATCATCTCCTCTCGGGTTTAAGGGCTTGTGTCACTTAGGTTTTTTGCAGTAAAAGCTGTTTTTTATCTGAAGCGCTGGAGCAGAAGTCTCATTTGGGGCTTTACTGCAGTTTGCATGTACATTAGATGCGTGTGTGTGCTTGTCTGTGCATGTGTGTGTGTTGTACGTAACTATATACAGAAATATACACTAGGAATGTGTAGTACTTCTTTAATTAAAGCAACCCAGACTCACAGGGCCGGGTCTGGATTTGCTGGCAGAACCTTTCTGCTGTGCCCCTGCCCCGCTGCATCATGTCAGTGCAGACACCAAGTTCCCAAGACGAACAAGGCACAAAGTAATTGGGGATTTAGCCACGTAACGGAGATGCCTGTGCTAATTTAGATGGCTGGAAATAAGCACAAATGCATTCTACTCTTGCCTTCCTGAGCCTTCCCTCTCTGCAGCTAAAGCAGCAGATGGGGCTTGCAGGAGCCGATGCAATCTTTCCGTAGGGATGGTGTTCACCCCGCAGCCTCCCCTTGGGACAAGTCTCCGATGCCAGGAATGGGAAGATGGAAGGATGGAAAGTGCGCAGGTGGGGAGCATGGAGGAGCCTCAGCCCGGCTGAGGATGGGGCCGAGCGTGCCAGCAGACCCTGCCAGCCTCTCGCGCCGGGGTCCCCTGGCTGCTGCCGGGACGGTGGGGTGGGTGACGCAGCTCGCTGCCAGGGCACCGTCACTCGCTGCTGCTTCATCTGTTGCCCTTTCGTTCACTGAGATTTAGTCGGCATCAAATCAAGGACAGCAACAGTCAGGAATCGTCTGTGCTAACATGTTTCTCCATCTTGAAAATCGGGCCCAGCTCGTTTTTGGGGCTTGGCTGATGTTCACGAAGCCCTTGAGCTGCGCTTCGGCAGAGCGAACCGCAGTGAGGCACCGCCGTAGCTCCCTGCTGGGCACAGGGAGGGCAGAGCCTGGCTCCCCACACCATCCTGGGAACGGAGCGGATTATGCAGATTTGCGGCGTTCAGATTTTGCCAGAGCAAAGCATCCCCAGTGAACCCTCATCTTTCCCCTCTGGTGGGACCTCCAGGACAGGCTCTGAGCACGTTGGATGAACCGTGCGTGCCGTGGGGTCTCCCCCCTGGGCTGTGGGGAAAGGCTTTGTGCTCCTCATACCTCTTGACACACGCATTTCTTTCCTCTTTTCTGTGTGCAGGGGCTGCACTTCTTCCTCTTAAATGCATGTGACGTGCAATACCCTGTGCAGTCTGCTCAAAGTTAGCCTTGCCCGTCACTCTGCAGTTGCACAGCGCGGCTTTGTGTCAGTCCTGGGGATGTACTTAATTAGGGAAATATCTTCCCTCCCATCCGCAGCAGCAGTGGGAATATCCGAGTGGAGTTCATCACTGTTTTAAGGAGGTTGATGTGCGAGAAGTCTGGTGGATGATTGCGTTGGCGGACGTGGTTGCGGCTCTTCCCTGGTTGAAGCCTGATGTGTTTCTGTGCGAAGCAGAGACGGGCAAAACATGGAGTCCTCCCTCCCCGGCAGGTTTTGGCCGGAGTCGGCCATCCGGAGCCATCCTGTGATTCCACCGGGAGGGCAACGGTGTCGTAACCGGCTCTTCCACTCTGAGTAACCGTGGTGCAGCAGGGCCCTGGTGCTCCAAGGCTTTCCTCATCGCAGCTGATCCCGCTCCCAGACCACAGCTCGGGAGAACCGACCGAAACAACAGTTTTGTAACCTTGGCCAGAAACCAGATAATCAGCGGCATCCAGAAATGTAGCAATATCAAGAGGCAGCTGCATATAGATAATTGAGGGAAGGGTTTGTGGGAAAAACTGCTCCCGGAGAAACCACACAGGCAGAGTGGTTGTTCGTGGTTTCAGGGTACTGTCAGGGCTCGCTTTTATTTCGGCCTTCATGTATCCCAGAAACGGTCCCAGCTGGAGTATTCTGACTCACAGGGTAGTTGGGCAGAAATTGCCAAATATAATCTTGTTGAATAGTAACACTCCGTGTAGTAGAAATACTTCAGAGTTGTCATCAGAATTTGTGGCCATCGCCTGGTCTTCAGATGCTGGGGCAGGGAACGTCACTCACAGGTTACACACGTGGGGACTGTGGCTTAAATGTCACCCGTCAGCAGGGATGGCTTCCTGTAGCGAGACGTGGCCGGAGAACCCTTGAGGAACTGGGCTTTGATGGTGCCCGGCGAGGTCTTGGGCATCTCCTTGACTGTGGTCCTCAATGGTGTGGGTGCGCGTCCACGTGCACAAAGGGCTCGTCAGGCTGAGCTTCTCCCTAACAAACACCGGGAAGGGGCATCTGTTTCCCAAATGAGTGAAATGCTGATGTTAATTCATATTACTAATTCTATTTGGCTGATGCATATTTGAGAAAGCAAGCGAGCCTTGCCTGAGCCCCATGCAAATACTTCCAGATGGGAGCAGTTACAGGCGTATCAGGAGGTCAGGAAGCACTATATTTGAGAAAGGCGGAAGAAAGGGATGTTTTTGTGGGGACCAGGCAATAATTTTGAGAACAGGAGAGGAGTAGCCATGCAAAGAGATGAAGAAAGCTGTTCTGTCTCTAAGAACTCCTGATAAGGAGCAACATCTCCCTTCAAAAATCAAGAACAAAAAAATAGCGAGTTCTCCAGGGGAAAGAAGGATGATGTTGAGCTGAAGGTGAGGGCGTGATGGAGCTGTGAAACCGGGGTGACCCTGGATGTGTCAGCAGGCAAGGATCTGCCTTCAGAGCAGGGAAACACAGAGATCTCTCCATTTCCCTTGGTTTGGTAATGGCTGTAAGAGTTAGCACCTCGTGGGGCACTATCTCATTAATAGCTAATCTTTGTGATTGCCTTTTGTGAGGCTGCTGAATGAAACACACCTGTGTTTGCCCTGCTGGCCTGCAGGCCTCCTGCTGCTCTCGGGCTTATGTACCCATGGTGGAAAAAGATGGACTTTACTCTTCCGGAGCCCAACTGGAGCACAAAGAACAATTGTTCCTTGTTCCCCAAGGTGCAGGTCTCGCTGGGGCACACAGGCAGTTTTAGGTACTAATCAGGAGTTACATTGGCCTAACAGGTAAAGGAAAAGCTGGTGAAGAGCAGGTCTTCGATGGTAGGAGCGCATCAACAAGCCAGGAGTAACCAGGATGCGCACGGGCAGCGCTGGGTTGGAGTGACGGTGGCTTTTTTGACCATGCGACCTGTTTGTGATGTACACTGCGACTCTAGTGCCGACTCAGCAGGTCCCACCCTCCTGCACGGCTCCGAGATGGTCTTTGCTGGGGTGGCAAACGTATCGGAAGGGTGAGGGAGAAGGGCACGGGTCAGCACGTTGCAAGATCTGAACTTGTGTTTCTTTTCTCCGTGCTTTCTAGTGTGAGGGGTGAAGGATGAAATTCTGGATCTGATCTGTGGGAATGGTTACTTTAAGGCAATTTTCATAAGATTTTGAGGACAGTAATTTTTCTGGGATGGGGCCTTTGAAAGGAGCCTGAGGTTTTAAAATTTTCATGTTAGGATGGGACTTGTTCATATTCCAACCTTTTCAGACCAAACAAATGTGTTGGATTTGTGCAAATAACGTCTGCGCCTCTAATTACCATCCTTGCACTGGAGGGTTTTTTTTGTAACGGGTAAGAGCCTCCAGCCAGCTTTCTTCTTATTGTCTGGCATTTAAAGAAGTCTGCACAATCTTTTTTACTCCAAGCTGGCAGGGTATGGGCAGGTTCCAATGCGCAGATCTTGGGCATGAGCTCATTTGTTGTGGCTTCAGATCGAGATGGCGGGAGCTGGAGCTGGTCTGTGCCGGGAGCTGCGGGAGGGTTGGAGGGACGGGAGGGTGCCGGGGGCCCGGGAGAGCCTCGG
>VZRU01006548.1:3486-48043 GCA_013398155.1 Pedionomus torquatus | reverse complement strand
CCCCCCCGCTTCCCTTCCTGTCCTGCGCCTTTTGAGGTCCTCCACAGAAACGTTTGGTCTCAGTGTGTGGCTTTGGCTTGGCGTGCCCTGGGCAAAATAAAAGCCATTTTCAACTGGTTCCTCACCCTGGCAAGGGGAGGAGGAGAGGATAGTGGGGGGGGGTGCCCAACTGGGGCTGGCTCTGCAGAGCCCTCCCATTCCCATTGACCTCGCTGGGCACAGCTCCAGACCCGTTCCTGGTCATGCTCCCAACAGTCTTGGATCTCTACCCTCTGGGAAGGTGCTCCAGGTGCTTGGGGTGCTGTGGGGGCCCTGGTGGCCTAGGCAGGAGCAGGGACTGTCCTTCTCCCCACCACACATGGTGACCAGGCTGGCTGTCATCTCCACTTTTCCAGGGCTGGGACCACCATGGCACTCCCTGCCGACACCTGGGGTCGCTGGCTGGAGCCGGCCATCCCAAACCAGCGGGAGATGCCGTGTCCAGTCTGTGGTGAGTCCCTGGGCAGCATCCCCCTCTCCATAGCTCTTTCCCGGGGGGGAGCCGGGGGGCTGCTGCCGGCCTGGCCAGGGGCTGGCGTGCGTGGGGATGGAGCCGTGCGCAGCCAGGGCTGGCTACCGGCCAGGGGCAAACGGCTCCTTTGTTTTCCCGGTGAAGTGTGAGGGATTATATTCTGTTGAGCTCACTCGGTTTCCCACTTGTTATTGTGCGGCAGACGTGTAATCATCTAGTTCAAGGAGCTTAGTTAATTGTTTACAAAATAGGAAGGGTGCTGATTGTCTCCTGGTAGAGAGGTGAGGTTGAGAAGGGGTGTTCGTGGAAAAAGGAGGTGGCTTGTCCGGCTCCCAGATTAAGAAGGACTGAAGCCAAATTGTAATTCTACGGCCTGAGATTTGCGACTTCGAAACGCTCCGCCGTGGCTCCCGTGAGCTGGGGGATGGCTCTTCCAAACTGGGAATTCGTACCTCCCCTCCGACTCTTATTAAACGTGCTTAAAAATGAAACGAGAAGACTGCGAGCCTTGTTGGTAATTGTTGTGCAAATGCAATACTCCCTCCAAGCTGTTAACCAGGCCAGTGCTCTGTTTACACGGAGAGGCAGCCAGCTTTCCAAGTGTAATGAGTCAGCTAGATGAACAGAAGGGGTGCAGAATTAATCTGGCATCCGTCTGGCCTTTTCTCAGTTAAACAGGTTTTCGAAGCTCCACGTGAATAGGTACCTACCCCGCTTACAAACAGCCACAAAGACATGGGGAGTGGGCAGAATATTTTTTTTTTTTCTTTATTGAGGATAAATTGACAGCATCGCAAGCCATGAAAGGGTTTTAGCGAGGCACTGGGAACGACGTGGTTTTAATTTCTGGCTGTTGGTGGCCGGGAGCTGAGCGTGCCCTGGTCCCAGCCGTGCCCAGGTCCCTGCGCTTGTGACTGGCATCAGTGAAGCTCCTTGTTTTTAATATCCGTTGCAAAGTGCAAATAAGTTTCCCTTGCCTGGCACTTTCATCTGAATTTTCACCTCTTAGATTTGCAGTGGATATTGAAGTGAATCTGTTCAGGTGGCCGACTCTGTGTCCTCCCCACCGACCCAGTGCTCCTGCCCGCTCCCAGGCACATGCTGCTTTCTCCTTTATCTGCACCTTAAAAAGCACCAGTCAGTGAAACCGAGGGGAAAAAAATTCTTAAACTGTACAAATTGGTTAACGATGGCTGACAGAGTGAGGTTCCTCAGGCTCTAAATGGCTGAAGCTAGAGGAAGCAATTGCAGCGCCTGGGACCCCGTTGACGTGCAGCATCGAGGGGACACCCCAGGTTCCAGAGCAGTGCCTTCAGTGGAGCATCACCAACACCGGGAGAGCCACACTGCTGTGAAATGTGACATCTGGCTGGCTGCAGAACCCCTGGCTGCCTGCGTGGGAGCGTGGAGACGGGGACTGCTTGCTCTTGGCTTCAGGTTTTGCGAGCTCCAGCCTCTCCCTGCCGGTGCCGAGCGCACCCGGGGATGGCTGAGCTGCCTTTTTAAGGTGCTGTTTTCAGTCAGCCCTTGTGGTGCTTGAACTTTGGCACTTGTGCTGGGCTGCCGGCCCTTCAAATGATGAAGAACAGAAATTTGGAGACTATAGCAGCAGATTTTCTGTTTTCTCTTTAGGGATATGCTGGGTGGGTATACTGAGTTTTCTGCACTTTTCCCTCTGTTATTGCTCCCCATCTGCGGGGATGAGGAGGGCTGATCAGCCTGCTCATGTCTTTGCCAGTTCGGGTCCTTTCCTGCTCTCACATCTGAAAGGAAAGGGCTGGGGACACCTGTCTGGTGGTCCCAAACTCAACATGACAGCTTGTCTGTGCATCAAGCAGGGGGACACAAAGTGGCCTCGGTCCCCAAAGCCTCTGTTCCTAATCGTGGGTAACTGTCCTCCCGCAGCCCAGGCGGAGGAGCTGGGGCAGGAGATTAGCTGCCTGGGAAAGCACAGTCTCCCACTGAAAATGCCAGTGCCGGGATGTCTTAGCACTCTCTGTGTGTGGTGCTTTGGTCTGGGAATCTGTGCTGCTGCCGGGCTGGGCTGGGGCCTCTGAATCATATTTTTATGAAAAAAAAAAACCCCAAAACTCCACAAACCAACCCAAAGGCCCTAAAGGCTCTTGAAGCATAAATGAAACTTAAATTATGAAGGGATTTCCAGGGAAGTTCTAAAATAAAAAGCTGATGAAAGCACCATTCTCGTGTTCCTCCAGCCTTTAACCCACTCTCCTGCCCCAGGTGCAGGGACCCAGCACCCGGTGAGAGGGTGATGGGCTCTCCTGGTGCTGCCCGGGATGGGGTGCACGGTCCACGCTGCTCCGGCCCCTGGCCCCGAGCAGGCAGGAGGGTTTGGCTCCTCTCCTCTCTCCTCTCCTCTGTTTTCTTTCTCTCTCCCCGCCCACAGAATTCCCATCTTGTGATGGAGCGCTGCATGACTTTGTTCCTGGACAATTTCCTGCAATTGTAGCTCTGCAGAAACCCGGCCGCTATTATAAGAAGTTAATGGGTGCAATGTGTAGTGTTGTCAGGTGGCAATTAGCTGGGGAAAGAGTTTTCAAATGGTGCCTGTTTATGCCGTTTCAGCGTAAGTACAACGAGACCTTTGCTGTAGGGATTGATGTGGGTCACTTCTCGGAGATATACTGTTGCACAGATGCTTTTTAGCCTCTGGTCTCAAGAGAGGAGATATTTTTGTTCACCTAAAAAGGCCTTGCCTGCCTTGGCTCCAGCCGGTATTTCTGATCCCTGTTGCAGCTTGTGCTTTGCTGTATTTCAGATGTCAGTTGTCTTTTCAGCCCTGTAACCAGGCAACCCATGGCAGGAGCGGGGAGCGCTTTGTTATTCTCCAAATTGTCTTACCTAGGCCCAGGCATGGCGACAGCGCTGGGGCCGTGACGAACCCCTCCGGGACCGCTGTGCCCCCTTGGCGTGTTCTGGTCTCGTCTCATCATGATAACACATTGAAAGAGTGTGGTTTTATAAATAGGTTTTGTAATTTAACCGGTTGTGTGTTGGTCCTGTGAGTGTCTGGGACTCCAGCCTGACAAACCAGGGCTGTCCCTGCCCCAGACATGTTCTGGGGATCCCTCCCCATCTCCCCTCACTCCGGACGGCTGGAGCTGCAAGAAGCTGTAGGTAGGCTTGCAGTGGTGCTGTAGATGGAGAACGGGAGGGATATTCTTTGTTTGTGCATGATCTGTATTAAGCTATCCCTTGCACATGAAACAAGTCATGTTTGCTGCTGCAGGTCCCAGCTTGCTTCCCATGCAGAAGGTGGCAGATGCCAGCAGTAGTTTTGCCCGCTCTGGCCCACGGTGTACGGCGCTTGGGGGTGCTCTGCCATCCTGCTGTTGCCGTTGAAGAGTTCAGTTGGGGTTTATCGCTGTGGGAAGTGTCTTGCCTTTTTTCCCCCTCAGTGGAAAGATCCTTTTGAGTTGTCTAACTTCTCTTTTCCTCTCTCTATACAGACGGTTGATGATGAAGCGATGGCAGCATAAATGAAGATCAAGTAAGGAAGGCAGAACGATGCCCAAGGGTGGGTGTTCTAAAACACCACAGCCAGAAGATTTCTCTCTCAGCAACGACATGGTGGAGAAACAAACGGGGAAAAAGGTAGCGTATTTGGTTCACTTGCCTTCCTTTGGGGATGCTGCCCATTGCGCCTGATGTCTTCAAGCCGTGGCAGTATTGCATGTGGCAGGAGGTTGCCGTGGCCTGTTTCCACTGGAATCAAATCCGTGTATCAGCTCTGCCAGCTGATGGGGTCTGCTTTATTTCTTGGTGGCTGTAGTACTTCCCAGGAGGTGCTGTGGCTGCGTAGACCCTGCTCGGCTGAGCAACAGGGGGGTGCTTTGGAAGGTTCTCTCTCTGCATTTTTTAAGTCTTTCTGCAGTAAGCTGTGGAAGGAGCAAGTAATGCAGTGATCTCGCAAGTGCGTGCTGTGCGAGGGAGGAGTTTCTCCTCCTCCTCTGGCTGTAGATGCTGTGTCTGTGTCAGACTCGGCTGGTCTTGCTTCACCCAGAAGTCTGGGCTCTGAGTGTGGCCTGACCAGGACTCAGCGTGTGATCTGCTCTGCTGAAATTACTGCTTCTGGGGTTTTATTTGAAGTGTTTAGGTTTTGGCTGGGCTTGAGGTGAGGTTACTGAGATGAAATCTGAGTTTAAAGATAAATAAGTTCGTGCTTCTCTCCTGCATTCCCAGATTTCTTGGTTTGCTCCAGACTTAAGCTCTGCCTCCTCTCATTCATTTTTTTTCCATCCTTCTCAGTATCAGTAGTAAATAGTTGTGCAGAAAGCTGTGTAGAAAGCTGTGTACAAATGTTCTATATGGAAACAGATATCATGTTTTCCTTTCACCTCCTTGCTCCAGTTTCTCATTATTCCCCCAGGGCGATCCTGCCAGGCCCCAGGAGCTGAAGCTGAGCTTTGCGAGCACTGGCAATTCCATGCCTCTTGCTCTGTCGCATCCCCTGCCATCCTGCCCAAGATTGTGATTCAGGTCCTTTTATTGACAAAATGAGGATAATGACAAATAACCGGTGGGGAAAATCCTAGGCAGAAATTTGGTTATTGAGTGCTTTGGTGGCATCTGCCCTGTTCCCCCTTCTGTGTCCTTTCTGCCCTTTCTGCGTCCCCTCTCTTTGTTCAGGAGCCGTGTCGAGGGCATCGCTCCTGCAAGGGTGCTTTGCTGGGGCTTCCAGGAAGGAGGGTGGTGGGGAGAAAGGAGAGTAGGGGTGTCAGAGCTGAAACAGCCTCCCTGTTGTGCAGGGAGGATGCCAGCATTTACCCTGGCGAAGGAGGCTGAGCCCGGCAGCGCAGGGTATGTAAATATGGGGTTTTGTCTGTGCCGTGTAAGAAGCTTAATGTTGGCACAGGTGCTTCGGGAGGGAGAGGATCAGTTATAATGTGAATCAGCTCCCATTTTATTTCATCCACTCGCGCCAGCTTAAAGGCTGCCTGTTATTTACAGAACAGGTTTGTTGAGCGGCGCTGGGGACGCCGGGAACCGGCGTTATCTCCCGCTGGCTAAATAACTAGGACACAAATAATGTTGTGCTTCCCATTCAGAGGCGTCAGCGCAGACCTACGGAGAGTGGTATCGAGTCAGGATGAAGAAGAGCTCACTTCATTCTGCTCTTCTCAATGGAGGAAAAACTTGCAGGCTCGTGTCTTCCAGGGACTGAGCTGAGATCCAGCCTAAGCGGCCGAAGGACATGGAGCAGCAAATTGCCCAGTTTCTGGTTAACTCTGGAGCAGTGACTCAGGGTTAAAGCACTCACTCGTTAGAACCTCCTCCTTCCAGACGCTGTTGTACCTGCCTGTCAAGCAAGCGGCTGCTTTTAATTTATCTTGCCTTTGTCAACACTTTCAAAGGCCTGAGGCTGCGGCTTGGCAGAGGCTGGCTGGGGAGGGCAGAGGAGGGACCCGCTCCTCCAGGGCTGCCAGTGACGCTGCACAGGGCGAGGGTGGCAGAGCAATAGCTGCGTTGCCACTGAAGTGTTTGTCTCTCAGTGTGACCTTAATACCGGCGGTTGTTTTTAACATTAGCTTCCTATGTTTGGGCGAGTGAGGGTGCAGGATGCTCGGTGGTCCTGGTGTTGCGATGGGCTGAGCCACAGGAAACGTGTGAGTTCTGTGCTTTGAAGACGTTATGGCCAAGCTCTCCTTGGGAGGCTGCCCTCTCTGCAGAGGGCTCGTGCTTTGTGGGAGAGGATGTGAGCTGCTGCCTTTCAGTTGCAGAGCTAATTATAAGGGGGAACTCCTTGCTCTCCCCACTGTGCCCTTCCAGGGGAGGGACCTGTTAACTAGCGAGACATCGCTTGTGCTGGTGCAGCCACGAGAAGTGGTTTAAAGACCGTGTCTCTGTTGCCCTCCGTGGCCGACGGCATGAGATGCTTCATCTGCTTCTCTGCCGTCGCTGGAGGAGCCATTTCTCCCGGGGTTGGCGGAGGCGGCCGGTCGGTCGGTCGGGCCCTGCCAGCCTTATATGGCTGCACACAGCCTGCCCGGGGCGGGCGCTCGCGGCCCCGCAGGCTCCTTCTGCTTGAGTTCAGTCTGAAGGGTTTTGTAAAAATATGCATGCCATATATGAATAATTCTCCTTTCTGGTGTAGATCCACAGACCCCCCATACCAGAAGCAGATTACTCATGACTTTAGGCTGAGCAGAACACCGCAGCAAGAGTTATATCGGCTGTCGAAACCATTTCCTGATGTGCCTGGGACCTCTCGGCGCGTGGTTACACCGTGTGCTCAGAGCCTGCGGCAGAGGATTTGTCTCTTTATGGGCAAATGCTCCCACTCACATAGTGGGAACAGTGGTTGAACACGGAGCGGAGCAGCGCTTGAGCCCCTGGTTTTTGCTTGCAGGAGGCAGCATAAGTTAACTGAGCAAAGCTGGGCAGAGTGGACATGAAGAAAACTGCTGGAAGTGCTGCCTTCTCACCCCAGCCCTTTCCCATGTGATGGGGGGGCACTTCCCCAGGTCGGGAGCCTTGCTGGGGGAGCACAGGACCTTGCTGATCTGAGTTGGATCAAGCTCAGTTGGCTTCCACAGGAGAGAAGGGGGCAAACTACTGCACTTTTAATCCAGAATCATTTCAGTAGCATGAATAGGTTTTGCTCCCATTTCATTAATTTTCTTGCCCTTCAAAAAAGCATTTGCTTTTTCTCCTTGCTATTCTCCCAATTCCAAAAAAGGGAATGTAGTCTTCATTTCTTGCTTCTTCTTGAAACCTGTTGGACTGTTAGAGCTTTCTTGTGCCATATGAACGAGTGCTGGGCTGTGCATCCAGCACAGAGCCACCCACCAGGGCCTGAAATGTGCAGAAGGGCAGCTTAAATACTGAGGAGCCAACTTTTCAGGCAGGAGAAGCAGCCTGTAGTCGTTGCAGGGTGGTATTTCTTACAAACCTCCATGAGAGCCTGAGGCACACAGGAAAGGGACTTCAGTTCCAGTTGTCTCCATAATGTTTCATTGCAACATTGATCGTGACCCACATTCAGACTTTGTGAAACTTTGCACATGTGTGTATGTCTTGCACTAGGTTTTGGAAAGGCCACAAGGGTCCCAGATTTCGGGGATACCGATGTTTGGTTTCCAACACGTCCACTGTGCTCTCTGGGTAAAATTTTGTCCATCCCTTATGGTAATGCAGGGTGTGAACCCTTCCCCTGCCCCTTCTCTCCCCCCTGCCCGGCAGAGACCTGTTCAGGAAACTTGTTTAGTGCAGGGAAATTCCCACTCTCAAAGCATTTGTTTTTTGCAGCGTGGGGTGCTTTTCCCACAGCAGGAGTTCGGTGTCCCAGCTCGGTGTGGGGCATCGCCCAGGGGCAAGGGTCTTGGAGAAATCCTTCCAGGCTTCCCTCCTCCCGGGCTAGCAGCCCTGGTTTTGTTAGTCACTGCTTATTTTTTTACTAGCATTGCAACCTGAAATGCTTTCAACTCATTTTGGGAGAACAAAGGGCATTGGGGATTTCCGTGGCTGGCAATGCGAGCCTTTGCATCCGCAGCTGGGACGTGAGTCAGGCTCCGGCGCGGGCTTGGCATGGGGGTGCCAGCACCGGCAGCATGGGCCCCCCGTGCCCACATCCAGCATGGAGGGGAGAGCGGCTGCAGGTGCACGGCCCATCCTGTGAGGCAAGCTCACATTTCTGTATGTGGGTTTCTACTTTGCAGAATTTGTACATGGTTCTACTTTGCAGAATTTTGCATCTAAATGAACCACGTGTTTGGTTTTGCTCTTGAGAACCTACATTAGGCTGCCCTCGCTGGTGTTCTGCGTGAGGGTGAAAAGGGGCTTTTATTTGAATATGTCATTAATGACCTGAGCAGGTTTATAGCAGGGTCTCTTGCTGATTAGACATCTTTGTTGTAAAGAGAAGTCAGCACAGACGCAGTGAAGCATTTCCAGTCCCTACGCTGCCCGCGTGGCTTATAGTGATGTGGCATCTCGTGTCGGGCAGCTTCTGGGGAGCAGCTCCTGATCAGTTTGTGCTCCAAACCCTGGTGGCTGATACCAGCTCGTGATGCGTCTTTTAACTGTGTCAAGTGTAAATCGTGGTGGGTTCAGTTATTCATAGAGTAAATCTTACTAATAACCTAACGTGACAGTAGGGGATTTGTCCTGAAGTCACGGTCTGCTGCTTGCCCTTTGCCAAAGCAGCTTTCTTTAACACCTACAAAGGGGAACTTGTTTCTGTTGCTGAGCTCCTGACAGTAACCCCCTTCCCCAATCTCCCTCTTCTACCCTTATCAAGAGCTGTCTTGACCTTCAAGAGCCCCAGGTCAGTCTTACACAGAGTTGTAAATACAAGTTTCTCTGCAATTGTCCATTAATTTGGACTTGTTGCTTTTGTGAAACCTGTTTCAGAGGAGTCTGGGCTTACTTTAAACAGGAGAAGACCTAAAAATGAAAGCAGCTTTTGCTTGAGAAAAGGAAGACATTCTTCATTACAAAGTTGGACATAATGAGGGGAGGGGAGTAAAGCTTAAAATAAGAAAATGAAAATGCATGTTACTTTCAGGAATATAATTCTCCAAGATGCCTTGATTTCTCTAGGGTGGTTTCACCGCCAACTGCTGCCGGCATCTTCAGCAGGTCGCTGCTTTCCAGGGGGGAGCAAAGTTTGGATCTTCTTTGCTCCAATTAGTATAAAAGGTTATCGTTGTGCTACTGTACAAATTAATCTTCAAAGCGGTGCCGAGACTGCCACCACTTCCTTGGTTCCTTGGTATTTAATTTTGCTGAACTTACTGGATTAGCAGCTCCGAGCATTAGGACAAATGCAAACGAAGCTCTGTCCGAGCGTGCCCGACGCTGGGATTCACACAGCCAGTTCCATTTCTGTGCTGGGCTCCCCGTCTTGTTTGGGAAGAGTTTTTGCCCAGTTCCTCTCTTTGTCGTTCCTCCAACATGGAGCTTTTATCAACATCACAGTAACTTCCTAGAAGAAGTTGCATTTGTACCTGTCCTGCATTTTTTCTTATTCCTGAACGTGCAGAGATCCCGTGTGGCATTAGTAAAGCAGACAACTGACCCAGCTTGCAAGTTCAGGCTTTTGCACCACAGCAGCAGAGTCCAAAGATTAAGGGTATTTTAGAGAAGGTATGTTTTAAAAAAGCTGTCACCAATGGTCATTTGCTTTTAAGCGGGGTGCAAGCGCAGCGGCGCTGCCAGCCGATGCCCAGAGCCGGGTTGCCTGCGAGGCAGAGTGCTCTTTGGGCAGCAGAGGACGTGATGGGTTTGCTCCAGCTGAAATCTATTTTAGGGTAAGAAACAGTGAAGGAATTAGTATTTTTTTTTTTGTGTTGAGCGCAATTGACCTCTTGTTGGAGCTCTCAGTGAGAAACCGGTGTCTGGAAGAAATGCTGGGAGTGTAGGAAATCCCACGGGAGGGTGCCGGGGTCTCAGCCGCATCCTGACCTACTGCTGCGAGAGCAGGCAAAGAGTGTCCTAGTACTGAAATACCAGGTAGAACCGTCTGCTCGAAGGGTCTGGGTGAGGAAATCGCAGTACAGACACCTAGCATGGTGGCTGATGCAGGGAAGCATCAGTTTTGAAGCATCTGCTATGGCTGATCCACCTCAGAATCTTCTAGAAGTAGCTCTTTTACCAAGGAGGACTGCCAGCACTGGGTGCTGGCAAACCTGAGCCACAGGTGCTGGGCGTGAGAGCTGCAAATGCGCTTCCAGAGCAAGAAAAGGTCCTGGGTTTCACCGGGACTTTGTGCCCCATCCTGTGGCTCCCAGTGGTGGAGCAGCTTGGACACCATGCAGCGGAGGAAGACACATACCCATGGTCTTCTCTGGTTTTGTGCTCTTGTGCCAAGCTCCGACTTTTGAGAGTAAAACAATGTTGGACTGATCCTTTTCTTGACATGCAGTTGAAGTTTTAGAGGGGAACACTGGGGACACGTCTCTGTGGCCATTACACCTGGGGGAGATGGTGTTTACATGGATGGACATGGCCTGTCGGATGCTCAACCCTGACGCAGGGTTAGTGGGGTTTGGGTGTGCTGTGGTTGTGTTAAACTGGGGAGGGAAAGGATGGACCAGCTGGAACAAGGCACTCCTGGGAGACCATCAGTGGTGGCTGCCACTGCTTACACCAACCGGCAGCTGGCAATAGAAGTGGCACCATTTGTTATGGCAAACTATTTTTATTCGCGTCAGAAATAATGAGACAAATACGTTTAAGCTCGGAGTGTTTAAACGAAATGCTGGGGTGTTTATTTTGGCTGTGGTGACTTGGTCCACTCGCTGCGCTGGCTCCCGTGCCGAGGAGGGGCTCTCTCGAGCAGGGCTGTGCTTCTTCAGCCTCCCAACGTGAGATCCCACGGCTGAACGTGCCTTGGCTCCCTCCGACCCTCTCAGATCGGTTTATTTAGCTCACTTTACCCAAAAAAGTGAATCCCCGACCCATTTTTTCAGTCCCCACTGGAGCGTGGGTGACGGGGGCCAAATATCGGGCGCGCTGTCGCGTTGCCTGTCGCGAAGGGGACGTGCGAGCAGAACCTCTTGGTCCGAGGGAAGGGTTTCTCTTTAATCTGCGGGTGAAGTTCTGGTTGCCAGACAGCGACGGGGGAAGAGGAAGGAGCAGTGTACACAGTGACGGCGCGGTCTTGTGACTGCTGGCACAGGAGCCACCTGCCAGGGTGCTGAGTCTGAGGCATGACTGGGCTTCTCTAAACAAGGGAATTTCTGTTCGGTTTGCTCGTCTGAGTTTCCAGCGGTGATCTTGCATGATCTGATGGACGGAGGTTCTTTTATTTAATCTAACTTTAAAGCTGTAGGTTTTGCTGGGTTATTGAAATCAGACCTGTTGCAGAGCTGCTCGCTCTGGCCTTGTTTTCAGAGCTCTGGCACAGTGTTCGTTCTAGAAGTGCTTGCTTAAAATAATACTGGTTCTCATATAGAAAAAAACACAAGTGCGTGACTTCAGTCTGTATATATTCTCAGCACGCTGAACTCCTCAAGTCTGAGTTATGCACCAGCTCTCGCTGCTCATGTGAAAAGTCTTGCCCATCTCAATACTTGGGAACTTTGCCTGGGATGTTTTTTCCAAATTTCTTCCTGCTGCTTGTACTGGACAGTCCCCAGCATAGAATCACAGAATGGTTAGAGTTGGAAGGGACCTCAAAGATCATCGAGTTCCAACCCCCCTGCCCTGGGCAGGGACACCTCCCACCAGACCAGGTTGCTCAAAGCCCCATCCAGCCTGGCCTTGAACACCTCCAGGGATGGGGCATCCACAGCTTCTCTGGGCAGCCTGTTCCAGTGCCTCACCACCCTCACAGCAAAGAATTTTTTCCTCATATCCAATCTAAATCTCCCCTCTTCCCATTTAAAACCATTACCCCTTGTCCTGTCACTACGCTTCCTGACAAAGAGTCCCTTCTCCAGCTCTCCTGTTGCTCCCTTCAGATACTGGGAGGCTGCAATAAGGTCTCCCTGGAGCCTTTTCCTGCATCTCCTGCTTCACCTCACTGCTTGTTAGTATCCAAACCAGCCCAAATAAACGAGGCCAGTGCAAAGCAGGCATAGTTCTGCCTCTCTGAGAAAGCAGCGAGTGCTCAGGCAATGTCTGCATCACTTGCCGTTGGTAGTTTTGCTGTTAAGGTAGCCTGTCCTCTTAAAACCCCAGTAGAAACCAGCATGGGAGAGGGTCGGGGGTGATGGAGGCTATGGGGGAGCGCGGGCAGAGCTGGCAGCAGGTCGAGCCTGCCTGCCCTGGGATGGCGAGTGCCGCCTGTGGAATTTGGGCAGAGCTACACTGGCCTTTCTGCTGGAAATCGTTGCGCTGACTGTACAACACAACCCTTCTAAGTGCATTTGGCTGCGGCGCTGATCCTGTAAACGGTCAGCAATGTTAGCAGGCTTATCGGCTGCCAGAATATTCTCCAGAATAACATGCTATCACGTAAGCTGAAATAGTAATGCTCTGTGCTTGGGCTAGAAATACCGCAGGCCCCTAGGAGAAGCCCGCAGCTCTCCATGTTGAACAAAGGGCTTTAACACCACTTTTTGTGTGTCCCCTGGACACGCTGCGCACACTCCCCTACATCCCACTTTGCCTGGGGCTGGGAAACCTTTCTCAAATCCTCGGGTTCCCCCAGCCTGCCTTTCCCCTACCACACACAAGGCATTCATTGGCGCCGGTTTTCCCACGAATGGAGGGTTTGGCACCAGCAGCAGCCTTGGTTGGCCTTGCTCTTCTCTGGTGGCTTTTTAGTTCCATGGAGGCTCCTCTCTGCAAGTTGCTAAACCCTGAAGCTGGAAACTCACAGTAGAAAGGAGAGGACAAGTGTTACATGAGGCAGCTGTAGGGAGGGGGATAGGTGGGCACAATCTGGGGAAGGCTCTGGTTAATCTGTTTTCTTCTCTTCCTAGGATAAAGATAAAGTTTCTCTAACCAAGACTCCAAAGTTGGACCGGAGCGATGGCGGCAAAGAGGTGAAAGAGCGAGCGACCAAACGGAAGTTGCCTTTCACTGTTGGAACAAATGGAGATCAAAAGGACTCGGATACAGGTACAGAAATGATATATTCCACCCTCAGAACGGGAGCGTTAGGGCTGTTGGGGAGCACACAGCATCCAAATACACAGGCAGTCCATACTGAAGTGTTGTATCAAATTTCCTGTATCTTTTAATTGAAGGTAGATGTGCACGGGGGGATGACTACTGTGGTCTGCATGTACCCATCTGGAGCTGAGTGGATTAAAGGCCCTTATTTATGTTCTTAGTAATAAAGTTAGCTGGACCAAGAGGTGGCTCTGTGAGGAGGAGGCACCCCTTCCTTTGACTGGTGGGCTATTCTCTGTCGCTAACTAGTCCAGTACATGAATTGCAGCATAGACAAGCAGAGAAGTGGTGCTGGGCTTGCTAGTAAGAACCTGGAAAATAAGAAAATAAAGCTGAGTACTCTTTAAAAGAAAGCCAACAAGCGGTAAAAAAATGAGCTTGCATGCATCGACCTCAAGTAAGCCTGATATATGTATGTCTATGTAAATGTATATGTGTACCTCTCTAGTAATGTTTTGTTGTTTTTGGGCCTTTAAACTTTTACTACTTGACTGTCTTAAAACTGAACAATTATTTGCAGTTGGTGTGTGCACAGGCATTGTCAAACACATGTAAAACCATACTGATGGGCCAGAGGTGTGACTTCAGTGATGGGACCCTCTGAGCCTGTTTGTGTGTTTAGGTTGGCTCTTTGGGGCTGGTGGACGTGGTCCCCAGGACCACAAGGACATAAGGACATGACCTGTTTTCTCCTGTTCATGGGACTGCCAGGGTTGATTTGATGGTTACAGTGTGGTTGGGCAGCCGGTCCTCAGTACACGCCTGGTCTCTATGAAGCTTTGATGCTGCTGTGGGTATTTCATCCTGGCTGTGTCATGGTCAGGCCCATCGCTTCTCATGGCAGAAGAGTGGCTGGTACGGGTGGTTCTTGCCCACCATGACCCCATGTAGCTACAGAGACGTTGAATGGGCTGTTGGATTTGTAAAGCAGTTAGGAAGAGCTGTCACAAAGCTTTGACATGGAGAAAATAATGCTGCTTTGTTGCAAGGGGTTTAGCTATGGCTTTGTGGGCAGAGGTTTGCACAGGTCCCTGCTGTACATTTTGGGGAAATCTGCGTTTGGAAATAGTTCTGGTGAGGTAAGGATCAAAAATAGCGGCAAGAGATAAAATGGACTAAAAGTTGAGAATATGCTTAAAAATGGTAAAAAGGAGATGTATTTTCTGGTGGTGGTCTGATGCTGGACGTGGTCCATCAGCCTCTGTGAGCTGTCAGCCGGTCTCCTCTGGTCCAGAAGTCAGGAGGACAGATTTTAAAAGGTCACAAATGCCACCTGGGTCGTGAAGCCACCAAAGCGGTGGGGGCTGTTTTGTGGGCGAGGACACACAGTGGTGTGTCCTGGGCCTGGCCTGACATTTCTATGGATTTCTGTGGACTGAGTGCTAATTTTCTCAATTGCTGGACTCCCTGTCCAGAGAGAAGGTTTCAAAACATGAATTCATTTTGTTAAATGACAGCTTGTACTGATGGCTGTGCGCAGGGATGAAGTGCTGCGTTTGTGTTCACGTGGATGGGCGAGTGCATTAGAGAATCATAGAATTGCCCGGGTTGGAAGGGACCTTTAAGATCATCAAGTCCAATCACTGACCAAACACCGCCAAAGCCATCACTAAACCATGTCCCTCAACACCACGTCTACCTATCTTTTAAATACCTGTGGGGATGGTGATTCCACCTTTTCCTCAGGCATTGCCAAATGAATAAATCAGGGTTTGCGACAGTGGGAGAAAGTGTGGCCCCGGCCATAAGGGAGGGCAGGTGGGGTTGCAGGCTGACACGGGGGATCTTCACTCACTCCCCAAGAGGCGTGTGGGGAGTGCTTTGGCACAGATCGTGGTGCTGTAGTGGCCCGTTTGAATAAATGTAGGGATGTCAGATCTGGAGGGAGGGTGGCCAGAGCAAGGCAAAGCTGATTAGCCAGAACCATGGCTGCTGCTTTTTGTCAAGGGTGTTTCTGCCACGTTCAGTAATTGGTTGAGAATTTAAACCCAAACTTGCTCCAGGGCTGTCTGACCCTTGTGACAGCTAAAATGTCCTGGTGGGGCTCCACCAGCTCGCTCTCCATGTCCCCCAGCAGCAGTTATCTGCCTCTCAGAGGTCTCTGGTTTCTCTCTGGCTGTAGAGATGTTAGAAATGTTTCTGCTGGCAGCGTCGAGAAGGAAACCGAATTAAAAGGAGAGCAGCAGGGTATGGAGAGCAGAGTGCTGCTGGGGGGAAGCGGGGGCTGCTGCAGCGTGCAGAGGAGCAGCAGTGCAGCCATGAGACACCCCCTGCCCGTGGCCTTACCCCTCTGCTTTCAGCAGGCGTGTGACTACATCTTGGGAGACCTTTTCTGCTTCCTCTTCAGAGCTCGTCCTTCCTGGGGAAGCGGGTGTGCAAGACCGGGGGGCTGAGCTGAGGGGCAGCAGCAGCTCAGCTCCCTGCCTGCAGGCAGGACGGACGGGGGCCCAGAGGTGGTCAGGGTGCTCAAAGATGCGTTTAAAAACAAACTGGGCTCAAGAAACGCTGGAAGGGTGTAGGCGAGTCTCTAGCAACCTGTTTGGTGGAGACAGAAGAGAGGAAGTGACTCAGCCGCTGGGGAGGAGATAGCAGTGGGGAGCTGCAGATCCACGCGCAGAGGCAGACTCATCCTTAGCAGGAGCCCCTTTCTCTTCTCTGAGATCTCTTACTTCAGGAACCAGATGCTTGAGGTGGGAAAAGGCTTTACTGGCACCTTGCTCCCCTCTTGCACCACCCTGTTGGAACCCTGGGGCGTTTCAAGCCCTTCTCCTCCTTGGCCTGGCTCGAGGCCGGCGTTCGTTTAGCAGGTAGAGACGTGTTTGTAGGTGCCCAGCAGTTGCCCATGTCACACAGGGATGGGGGGGTGCCCTCGAGCTTCCACGTGTAACCAGCATGGCACTCGTCTGAGGACGAGCAGGCTGCCAGAGAGCAGGTTTTTGTCACCAGCACAGGGGGTGCCACTCAGCCCCCAACACCTCCCTGGGCACAGACACCACTTACCCGCATCCCCTGAGGAGGGGGGGAGGCTGCTTTTTCTGGTTCTGTTCCTCAGCTTTGATTTCAAGCTCTGGTGAGAAGAGGGATTGCAACATGGATGTTTTCACCCTGCCAGTTGCGGGGTTGACCTTTGGTGATTTATGGAAGGCGGTCATGCTTCCCAGGCTGCTGCGCACAGGCTGCGGGGTTGTTTGAGGGTAGTTGTGCTGGGGGTGTTCCACGGCCGCCTGGAATTCAGCTGTGAGGACGTGGGAGCTGGGAGAGCTCTCTTTTTGCCTATACTGGGATATTTTGTCCCCTCTTTAAGCATTTAAACAGGGAGGACGTGGGAGCTGGGAGAGCTCTCTTTTTCCCTGTACTGGAATATTTTGTGCCCTCTTTAAGCCTTTAAACAATAACATGAATCCTCATCCTGGTTTGTTGCGGCAGCTCATCTTCCTTACAGCACAGTGTATCTGCTGTGGTTTTTTTCCCCCAAGTAGCTGTGGATCAGCTTTGACATCCCTACGGTGTATGCTATACAAGAAAGCATCTGCGATGGGTTTCCTCGCTGTTGGAGGGCAGCGAAGCCCACCCTGGCCGGGTGTTTGGCAGCAGCCAGGCACTGACCCCGCGGTTGCCTGTTGGAGCCTTCCCACGTTTGGTTGATGAGGTGTGGGTTGTTGGTGTGCCAGCCCGTGCCAGGACAGGTGATGAGAGCCCACGGGTGTTGCTGCCTCTCTGTGCCTCCTCCATGTGCGAACGGCGCGTCCCCTCGCCAGCAGGGATCTCACCTGCCCATCCTTTAAGCCTGTGCTTACAACCCGCTCCTTGAGCTGGGTTAGGAGCGAGCGCTGATGTGTTCAGAAAGCGAGCAAGTAAGCAATTTCCTTCTTGATGTGTTTTTATTTGCAGCAGGCTGCCTCCAGCACAGCGTGCCTTCGCTGTGCCCTGACCCTGAGCAGGCGCTCCCAGTTTGTTCCCGTACAGAGACGGGCTCAGCGTGGGCTGCGGGAGGTGCTGCTGGCCAGCACTGTTTAAAGCGTATGGTTTGGGTACAGTAGGTTCAGTGCTAAATCCTTTAAAATTATCTCCTTCAAAATGGTTTCTAGAGCAACAATTCTGGCTCTCGGGTTCCTCAGAGTTAACCAAATAAACTATCTTTAGGAAAAAAAAAATAAAAATTGTGTAAAGCTGTGAGCCTCCAGACTGTGCATGTTACAGATCCAGCACCGTGGGAGCAGCATCTCTCTGCCTGAGACTTCTCCTTCCTTCTCCTTTCACTCGTGCAGCATCTCCCCACATCACAGACGCTGCCGAGAGCCTACGTGCTGCCTGGCAGCCGCCGAACGAGTAAAGCCAGCTTTTTTTTCCCAGCAGTTTCAGCAGCTTGTGAGGCTTCGTGCAGCTCGTCGTCCATGTGCAGCGCTGAAAGGAGGTTAGGCGTTTAAAAAAGAAGAAATATTAGAAAATCGTAATATTAAAAAGCACACGGCGTAGTGTCCCATGGGGAAAAAGTGACAGTCCTGCTGGGAAGGCACCTGTGGGGAGGTGTGAGGAGAGGAGGGTAGGGGTGGCTGGCGTGGGGCGCAGTGGCTGAGCCACGGTGACCCAATAGCACCGGCTCCAGCACGGGGCTGGGCGCTCCCTGCTGCCCCCCAGACCCGTTTGTTACTGCTCCGTGTCCTGCACACCGGATCCGGTAACGCTGCTCTGAGGTCAGCTGTGAAACTCGGGGTCCGGAGGGCAAAATTCAATATATCCACTTACACCTCAGGCAATTTCTTTAGCTGGATGTTGGGGTGTCCCTCAAGTCCCTTGGCTTGGGGGGGAGCTGTAGTTTCCAGGCCTTTAGTCATTGTTGGGGAGAGCCAGGGTGAGTAAAACCTGCGGATCCACAGCAGTGCTGGGTGCCCCATTGCCTGCCTGGGTGCCGGTGGTCTGTCCCCTCTGAGGATTCGCTTGGGAGAAGTGAGGAATGCACTGGAGTTTATTTTGCCTGTGCAGGGTTGCTGCTGGTCTTTTGTGCCTCCAGCCCCTTGACTTCCACTGCTGCTCCTTGAGCTTGTGTGAAATCTAGAGGACTGATTTTGTGTGGTTTTGGAGGCAAAATCGGTGCGTGTAGGAGAGCAGCTCAGTTTTGTCCAGATCATGCCCAAACCCTGCCATTGCTAAATAATACCCAGGCTTAAATAAATGTACTCTTAAAAGCAGAGTCCCTGGAGCAATCCCGTGCTCCTGCTCACTCCATCTCCATGTAGAGTTGTTACAGCATCTGCTGTTCTTGGTCGATGGGAGCTGCAGTGGGGTTGCCCATCCCTCATCTTGGCAGCTTTAGGTAGGATTTCGCAGCATTGCTCGATATTTTTGTTGTTGGTGGTTTGAGATGAACCAAACGTCACGGCAGGCTGTGCTGCGGTGGTGGCAATGCCAGTGCCATGCATGCCGAGGATCACAGAGATGGGGCACAGCCAAACGGCTCACTTACGGGAGGTTCCCCAAACACCAGACAAATCCTAATTTTGAAGTGTTTTGTCATGGAGACTTCCGTGTCTCTGGCAGCTCTTGAGCCAAGTGCTTTGCAGATCAGCCCTCCTGACAGCCTCCCCAAGGAGGGAGAAGCAGGAGGTGCTCACGTGCATCTGGAAGTGCTGCAGAAGGGGGTCTTTGGTGGGTTGGATGCCATTTAAACCCGGTGGGTGGTAAGCTGAAAGCTGGAGCCCTCAGGTCCAGTAGGGATGGCGAGCTGCCTCCTTCCTCCTCCCATCAGCCCAGCAGTGGCTCTTGGCTGAGCAGAAGCCAGGTCCTCCCCTGGCAGCGCTGCCTCTGACCCGAGCGTTGCCACTGCCAGTCCCTGGCCGGGGTGGGAGGGATGTTTGGTGTGTGGTTTAGCAGTGTTGTGGCTTCAGGTCATGGGATTTCTCAGCATTGCTCGATATTTTTGTTGTTGGTGGTTTGAGATGAACCAAACGTCACGGCAGGCTGTGCTGCGGTGGTGGCAATGCCAGTGCCATGCATGCCGAGGATCACAGAGATGGGGCACAGAGGAGGAGGAGGAGGCTCCTCTTCTGGAGATGGAGAGCAGCAGGCTTCCCATGCTGACAGAAATAACACCAGCATCATCTGCATCTGTTGTGGCCTCATGGCATTTGATGGTCGCCTCAACTCGGGGGTGGCGGGGAGAGTGGCTAGAGCCTGGATGGGGAGGAGAACTGGAAAACATGGCCTGAGAGCCCGGCAGGCCCCGCGGCTGGAATGGGAAAGTCTTTAAGCTGCTTCTGTCTCTTGCTTTGAAAAAAGAAATAAAAGCGATGCCATGCTTTTAAGTTCTTGAATAATAAAGTAGGTGTAAGTTGGGAATAAGAAGCTGGTGGAACTACTCCGTGTCCCCAGCCCTCCTGCGTCCCCAGCCCCTTGCCCTCTCTTGCCACCCCTTCAACTGCCAGTATTTGGAGGGGGTGCTGGTGACCCCCTGGCCAGAGGCTGGCGCTGCCACAGGGCTAGGGCAATGTCCATCCATCCAGCTCCCCTCTGACCTGGGATGTCTGGCAGCTTCCTTGCCCTCAACTTGAGATCCCTTCCTGAGCAGGCAGCAGGTTTCTGAGGTTGTATGTTCCAGTCCCCACAATTTATTTATACCCCATGATATATTTATTTAACAAGCAGCCGTACCCCTGGAGCAGCTACTGTGCTGTGGGTGCCCCTGCCGCTCTGCAGAGCACCTGAGGGCCCACCCCAAGGCTCCATCTTGGCACAGGAGGGGTATGCTTTTTGGGGAAGAGGGGAGAGACAAAACCCCAGCCAGCCCTCTTCAGCTGGTCCATCCACACCAACCTTTCCCTGGCTTTGGAGGGCTGTCTGGGTGCCCAGGGGCTTGGAGCTGCCTGGGGAGATACTGTCTGCAGACCAGGGTTAGCATGAGTACGGTCAGCAGGACCTGGCCTCAGAGCTTCCAACTTCTCCTGCTTTTCAACCTCCTTCATGCTAATCCCCCGAGTATGTTATGTGACGCTAATTACTAGGTTAGAAAATGCTTGATGAATCAGATGACCTAAACCATCGTCCTCTCCTGGAGCCGGCTCTTGGGTTGCCTAATGCCTGAGAGTGTTTGGAGCGACATTGCATGGGAACGGGCTCGTTAGTCACAAGTTGGGAGGCTGGCGAGGGAATCCGTGAGAAGCAAATTGCTGGCTTATTAAAAAATGCATCTGCGTACGAAACTGTTATTTGTGCGCGTTTTCTGTGGCTGGCTCCGGTCTGATGTGTGCAGCTGGGGGACTCTGTGCTGCATTGGGTCTTTCTTTGGTTGTATAATTTCAGTCCTTTTACTAAAATAGTCGAGAAACTGTTCTCACCTAGCAACCAGGGAGAGAGTGAATGTCAGAGCTTCTCCGTTTCTAGCTGGGCTCCATAATGCCGGTACAGTGTGGATAGACTGGCAAACGCCAGCCTTCAGATCGCCCTTAGAAACTCCCCGTGTGCATCAGCCATCTGGGAAGTGCTGTGCGGAAAAGCAGGTCGTTTTATGACAGGAGCTGCCATAAATCTCCCTCCTCCCCCCGCCTCACCTCCTTAACATGCAGAGTGAGAGGTTGCAGTGTGCTGTGTCTCTGTGAACCAAAAATCTATCAATGATGGCTTTTTCCTTAATACAAGAGCTTTTATCAGGGCTGTCTGCAGAGTGTCCTGCCCCCAGCTCCCAGGAGGGGAGAGCTGGCCGGGCGGCTGTGCCGAGCCTTCCTCCCCCGTCCTCCCTCCTCCGGCTCTTTCTGTTTCGTGGGAAACGAAAGGTTTGGACCTGAAAATTGGTCTCTCCTGGAATTGTTCGTGTTTAACGTGGAGGTTGCTGTTTCCCATAGAAGCCTCTCGGTTCCTTCTCAGCAGTTTGTTCTCTGGTGAGAAGATGCATTTACACGTTTCTGCACAACCGTGCTGTCTGTCCTACAAGCCCAGGGAGAACGCCAGTGTTTGGATTGCAGCCTATCACACGGCATTAAACCTTCCTAGCCGAATTATGCTTTTAGAAATACTGCTATCACTGGGTCAAGGCAGATCCCGTGTCCCCAGGGAGCCAGGATGAACGGTGAGGAGTGTGGGCTCGGTGACCTGACGTGGTTATAAACAGGGTTGTTCCCTGCTGCTGGCATCTCTCCTCCACTCCTGACTGTTGAAGCCGATGTCTCCACCATCCTTCGAGCGTGGCTGTGCAGGATGAGTCTCTCTCTGGACCCTCTCCACCCTTCAGATAGGAAACAGCACACTGCTGTACTGGAGCGGCTCAGGCTGCCTTCCGTGCTGTTCTGCCGAAGCAAATCCTGCTACAGCTTTTCCCGAGTTTCCTTTTTGGCATCCGCTTTTATTTGGCTGATTAACCAGACATCATCTCCCATCTCTGCCCCCCGGTCTGTTTATACTGCAGGCTCTGCAGCGCATCCGTGGGCTCCTGGTGCAAAACCTGCCTCCTGTGCTGGCCTTCAGGTCCAGCTCTCCAGCCCGAGTCCTGTGTTCCTCTGCTATACGGTGGTCCCTGTGCAGTCATGCCAGCGCCGTTTGCCCTTCTCCCTGTGCTCCTCACAGCCTCACATTTGCCTGGCTCCTGTCTTGCTCCCCTGCTGCCCTCTCTTGTTTATCTGCCCGTGCTGTGGTGCTGCTTCCCATGTCACACTGCTGCTGCCCTGAACCTGCTGCTGCTCTCCTCCCCATGCCCCTTGCAGCGATGCCACCTCAAATCCTTCCCCTCAACACCATCCCATGGGCTTGTCTTTAAATTCTGGGGTGCCCGCGGAGCTTTGGGATGTGGCTGTTATCCTGCTCCTGTAAACCTTTCAGCTCGTGATCTTCAGTGTCTTCAGCACACGTTGGTCCACACCTGCAGATGCCCTGCGAGCATGTGTGAGCATCCGCACACCAGGGCTCTGGGCTGCCCGTGCTCAGGTTAAACCTGATTTTCCCTTGCTTTGAGCTGACATGCTCCGAAACGTTTTATGCCCTACAACTCCTGCAGTAAAAATGAGTCACTCTTACGCATGCAAGGCTGTGGATGGGGAAAGCAGAGGCTAGTGCGGTCTCTCGGGGGTGCAGTGCAGTCTCTATTGCTGTCTGTGCCGTTCTAATTTATTCTTATTGATCTTTTGTTTGTGTGCTTGCTCGGCAAATAAACTGTTGAAAATCCCGACTCATCGGCGAGCCAACAGCCGGCTTCTCCGTGCAGTGCTGAGATGTTCAGCATGAGCTGCTTATTTGGAAATGGTATTTTTCCTCAGGGTACCACCTTATATGCGTGTGTTGTCATGTCGGAGCAGTTTAAACAGATGCTTTTTGCATTACAGGGTACGACGCGTTCACAAGGAGCGAGGAGCTGTGCTGCTCAGCCACAGCTCCGGGCTGGAGCTCCCAACCCCGCAACCTGCCAGTGTCTCACAGTGTGTGTCTGAGAAATCTCTGAAAAATTTTTCCATCACTGCCCTTCTCTCTTTTCTTCCTTGCCTCTCTTCTCTATCCCATTCTGGCCAAGGCTGTGTGTTCAGCCTGCACGGTGGTGCCTTGCACCCAGAGCCAGCCCAAAAGCGAGCACTGAAAGCCTCTGTGCGAAGCGTGCCCTGGGACCTCAGCGGAGCTGCCGATGGGCTTCCAGCAGCCCCGCATTTGTGCTTGTTGCAGCAGCATGAGTGCTGCAAGACCCAGAGTCTCCTTTGGGCACGAGAACCACCTGCGGGCTCATGCTCAGCCCCCTCTGTCCTGGGGACCCGCTCCTGTTCCGTCTTTCGCCGACCCCTCGGGTTTAGTGCGATGAAAGGAAGGAGCAGCAGTTCCCCGGCTGTGCTCGGCAGCCGCAGCTCTGCCCAGATCCTGCTTTTCCCCCTTAAGCCTGTGCACGCGGTTCCTGCTGGCGTCAGCGCGAGGGAAGAGCCGAGCAGGATCCCCAAATTAAACCACGGCAGCGCAGGGCTGGAGCTTTGCTCTGTAGCTTTGCAGGAGGCTGAAGGAAGCAGCAAATGAGCTGCTTTAAAAATAGCTAGATGGAGGTGTGGCTCGTCCCCGGGTGGGCGCACGGCACAGCGCCGGGTGGCTGTGGTCGCCCTTCCCACTGGGATCTGTGTGTGCGTGGTCCAGCCACCATCCCTGGTGATGGGCAGTGAGATAACCGTGGCAGGGGGGCTCCTTGCCTGCGTGCCCCCTCATCCCTCTTGGGGTTTTTGCTTCCCCTGGAGGGCCTGGCGCGCGTACAGCTTTGGCAAAGGAGTTTCAGTGTAAAATAACCTTTGTTCCTGTTTGCTGAGGTATTTACCCACAGTGAGCATTTCTCTTAATTTAGCTCCATGTTGCTGCGAGGTGTTACAGAAAAGCATTTAATTAGAGCAGCCTGCAGGAGCCGGCGGCACTTGAAGCTGTTGAGCGGAGATCTTCGTGCTGATGCCCCTTTTAAATCAAAATTCTCGGTAAAAGTCTTCTGGGTTGAAATGAAATGCATCTGCAGCTCTGTTAGCCCAGGACTGGCCAGTGCCAGGGAAGCCAGCCCTGAGCCTTGGGGCCACTTTGCTCGCCCAAGGCCAAGCAGAACCCTGCCGGGAGCTTTTGCTGAGGATGAGGATGGGAAGCGGAGCTGCCGGTGGCTCGTCATGTCTCCGCTGGGAGCGGCTCCTTCTCCATCCTTCCTGCTCATGTTTCAGACCCTCCTGCAGGCTTCCTTCTGCCTGGGTGTCGTGTCCCGCAGGGAGCCTGGGGCTGCCGGTGCTGGTAGCCATCGGATGCCGGGTAGAGCCCAGCCTGGCCTCGCTCCTTATGCAACCAGCGTAGGAAAGGCAGCCAGCGACCTACTTCCCCCCCGAACGCTGACAGAAGCGGGATTAACCTCTGCGCTGCAGCAGCCAGCAGCCACGCTTCTGATGGTGACGGGGATGCTTTCTCTGCTGCCTTCCCCCGGGGAGACCTGGGAGGAATGGGTGGGCAAGGCCCTGGCATCGGAGAGGGAAATCCCTTATTTCTGGGCAGAAGGAGGCACTGAGGAGTGTAGAACTAGATGCCATCCTCCACCGGCAGGGACCCGTGCGGAGCCGGGCGATGCTGCCGCCCCAGTGGGAAGGCACGCGTGAGCCCAAGTCCTCAGCTGCCTCCTCCAGCCCTTGCTGCCTCACCACCGCGAGCAAGAACACGGCAGTCGCTCTCCAATTTATTTTTATCTTGTTGATCACATGCTTTTTAATGTTAAATGTTCTGTGGAGGAGGAAATTTCTGCAACTGCAGAATTAATAGGAGTTTAGGGGGTTTCGGTTGAACTCGGTAATCAATTCTTGCAAATCACGGGCTCATGCTGACAACCTGCAGCAGCCGAGTAATATTAATGAAAATGTTCCCATTCTAATTGTGGCTCCACACGTACGGACGGTGCAGCCCTCTGCCACGCACAACGTTTGTACTTCAGGGACACTGCCGGGTGGCACCAACCGGGGTGTCAGCCAGCGTGACCCCCTCTTTATGCCACGTCTGGATATGGCCAGGAGCTGCCTGCTGAGCCGAGCCGTGGGGAGAAGCCAGGTCTTTACCTGCCACCTGCCTGAATGGGATTTAACCGCGGCTCCAGAGTCTCACAAAGAGCAGGGAAGCGCCGTGTGTGTGGATCTGGTGTCCCTGGGCTTGGGGCGAGCATGCCTGGTGGGACTCAGCGCCATGGCTCCTGGAACTGCCTGGGCTAAATTGTTTTCTTACCGTAAGCACATTGAGTTTAATTTTATTTTAAGCCATTAAAAAACTATCCACTTTCCTGTGATCTGATTTCATCTCCTAGCTTTGTTACGGCTGCCAGGATGACCGAGATGTAGCTTCAGAGAATTAGACCAAGGTTCTTCAATGCACAGACTGTTTCCAGGGCTTGTATTTGAAGAGGGGTGGCCTGTGCTGTCTGGTGGGAGAGGTTCCCTGGTATGGAGTTGTTATTTCTTGGATGTACGGGATCCCAGGCACAAGGGATGGATGGAAATCCTCTGCTCTGGATGAGACCTTTACAGTGGGAGGGCACCAGAGGATGGCACCTTTGTGTATGGCACAGGGAAGAGGTTTTTGGGGCTGCCTGCTTGTCAGTTGAGGGAGTATGGGAGATATGAGCAGCAGGAATCAAGCTGGAGCAGCAGAGATGTTCCCACATGCTGCTGCCATCATCTGCTGGAGGCTTTTACTCCACTGGCAGTTCAGTGAATGAAGAAGGAAACCTGTGCTTCAGCAAAAAGTCCAGTGACTGAGATTGAACCCATCCACTGGCGGTTTCACCTGACCTGCTGGACTTTGTGCAGAGGCAGAGCAGGCTCTGTCCTGCTGGTGGCCGCATGCCAGTGACTCACATTGAATTTGACAAAATGACAAATAGGACTGGATGAGCAGAGCTGGGTTAGAGCTGGCAGGTCGCAGGATTTGCCTTTCCCTGGGCTGCTGGCCCCTGCCTTGGCACAGGGGTGCTGGTGGGGAAGGAGATGAATGCATTTAGTCTATTAGTCCATTAAGCCTGCTTTTATGTGATCAGTTGCAAATCCTCTTGGACCTCTATGTCTCCCAGTTTCAGGATGCTGGGGTCTGGGCAGAGACGGGGTGCTTAACGGTGAGGTTTCCCCTCCCTGGCTGCTGGGAGTTGAAGCCTTGTTTCTCAGAGAGCGATACCAGACATTTGCTTGTTTGCAAACCTCCTTGTATTGTCCCTCTGATACTTTCTAGGATTCTCAAGATTACCTTCAGCAAAATAATCAGCATGTCTAGAGTCAGACATTTGGGTAGGAGAGCTCTTGCCTGTGCTGCCTTGCTGGAAGGCTTGGCATGCCGTATCGGCAGGGTAGTCATCCCTCATGGAAGTACTCAAGGTCACAGCGTTCCTTTTCGGGGGGAGCAGGTTCTTGCAGCCTTGCTCTGATAAATAACCCCCTCGATTCCTCTGACTCTTTGGCAGCGTCCTGGTGAGCACCAGCCCCTGCTGAGGCTGAGCCTGGCAGGACCCGGCGGCTGGTGGTTGTGCGAGCCAAAACCCCTTCTCATTAACAGGATTTTTACTTGGCGCTTCAGAGTCACAGGCGGGAGTTGCTCCCGTGCAAAGCGAGTGCGGTCAGTTTGAGAGCGGAGCTTCTGTTGATGCGGGGGGTTTCAACAGCTCACCCCTGCGCGGTGCTGTCGTTACCTCGGGGTTGCAGCCGGGGGTTTCGCTGCTCAAATCCCTCCAGCAGCATCGCACCAGTCTTGATTTGAACTGGCGTTTGAGCATCAGACATGAGGGCAGGAGCCACTCACCTGCGTGGGGTAACTTCTATAGGTGTGGCTACTAAGTGTGTCGTTACTGGCCCGCTGCACACAGAACGAGCCCTGCCATTAGCTTGGTTATAAACAAAACTCTCTCAGTGCTTAGAAATAGGCGTGAGCAAAGTTGGATTTTCCACTCACATGGCCCATATCTTCCTTATGCTTCTTTGTGGGTTTAGGACAGTTGCCGGGTAGGAGGGCTGCAGCTTGGCTGCTGGCAAGGAGCTGCCGTGCTGCTCTGCAGATACATTTTCTGTCTCTCTTGCTTGGCTGGCTCCATGAAAGGAAACTTAATTTTTGTCTCCTGAACTGGCACCTTGAAACTTCGTTCGCCAAACACATCCCTGCAGTGGGGCTCTGGCATAGCTGAGGCTCTGCAGAGCACGCGGCAGGATTTGGGCTTCCACTGGGCAGCATCGATCAACAAACAAACCAGAAGGGCAGAGAAAGGGGCTACTGACTCTCCTTGCACAGGAAAAGGGTCAATACTTGCATAAAGGAAACTGGAAAAATCACAGGATCACAGTCAGATACCAGGTTGGAAGGCACCTCTGTAGATCATCTAGTCCAACCCCCTGCCAGAGCAGGTTCCACCCAGAGCAGGTTGCACAGAAATGTGTCTAGGTGGGTTTGGAATGTCTCCAGAGGAGGCACCACCACCTCTCTGGGCAGCCTTGTCCAGGGTTTTGTCACCCTCAAAGTAAAGAATTCCTCCTTGTGTTTAGATGGAACTTCTTATGTTCAAGTTTGTGTCTGTTACCTCTTGTCCTGTCACTGGGCACCACTAAAAAAGACTGGCCCCGTCCTCTTGACACCCACCCTTTAAGTATTTATAGGTGTTGATCACATCCCCCTCTCCAGACTAAAACCACCCAAGTCTTTCAGCCTTTCAAATGCTGAAGAAAGCACGCCAGCAGCAAACACCGACTTCAGAGGCAATTGCACAGTCCCTCAGCAGGAGCTGCCCTTGTAGCTGGATGATGTAGGAGATCCAAGTGTCAGGCTGGGATTTGAGAGATGACAAACTGTGCACAGGGATTTTTCCTCCCCTCTTATTTGTTTGGGAGGGGTTTAAAGGGGTGCAGGAATGGATGTGGCTAACAGGCATTGGGCTGACCACAGATGGGTGCTCTGTGCTGGGCTGAGAGCAGCTTCTTTGGGAGGAGAGGGCCAGCCCCCCAGTGCACCAGCCACTGGTCCCAGTGGGGGCTCCGTCAGTGCTGATGATTTGGCTGCAGAGTCCTTGGTTTGATGATGATGAGGGGGTGAGATGGCATCGTTGCTGAGCTTTCAGCCTGTGTCTTGTTAGCACTCTTTATGGATGCTTTTAGATGCCTCCAGTTCAGTCCATGCTGTGGTGGAGCACCATGCGTGAAATGGAGGCGCCTAGAAGCAAGACAGAAAGTGCAGACCCCTCCAAGGACCTGCTCACTCCCTCTTGTGCTGCTGTGGGATGGTGGTGGGAGAACTGGTAGAAGCCTGAGAGGCCATTGGAGGAGGTGGTGGGCAGCAGGAATGATGCATGTCCCAGCTGCAAACCACGGTGGTGGGAGCCTGGGCAGCTGCCCCAGGTACCAACACTCCCACCGTGGGGATGCATCCCTCACCGCAGGCTTTTATGTGAGATATGGAAATGGAATTAGAGAGATGTTAGCACTTTACGCACAAACTAATGTGGTTTTCAGTTACAGCAACATTCACGGCTTGTGTTTTTGTGTCTCCTTGCATCACAGAAAAGCAGGGTCCAGAGCGGAAGAGGATTAAAAAGGAGCCCGCCACCAGAAAGCCTGGCTTGCTCTTCGGAATGGGCCTTTCGGGGATCCGGGCAGGCTACCCGCTCTCTGAGCGCCAGCAAGTCGCTCTCCTTATGCAGATGACAGCAGAAGAGTCTGCAAACAGCCCAGGTGAGATCCAGAGGGAGAGGCTTGTGAATACCTGGGCTTCTCAGTGCCTGGCCACAGGGTCACCAGGAGGTTCAGGTAGCTCCTCACTGGCAACAGAGATGAGTTGCCACTCCTGCCGTGGTGCTGGAGGGGTGATACACTGCTCCATGGGGTCTTCCTGCTCCCAGTGGCAGGAGATATCCCACGGGCTGAATCCAGGCTCCACAGAGGCTGCTGAGTGTGCCTTGGCCACTTAACCAGATCTTTGGTTCCACAAGAGCCTCCTCCATGCCAGAGCTTTGCATTTTCTGCTGGCATCTCAGGCTAACTCAGGAAAGGAGCATTGTGAATAAAGTTAAAATACCATCCTCTGTGGGTTTTTTAATGTTTCTTCTAGTGGAGAGGGGTAAGACATGTAACCAGTGCAACTGTAACTTGAGACGTAGAGCAGCTGGAATGTGTTTACCACGGATTTTTTATTTTAGTAATTTTTATCTGTTGCATACATGACCCCCACGGGGCTTTTAGAGGCTCTGTGCTATCTGTGTGCGCACATCTGCATCCTACACACAAACACTGGAGCTTTTAGCCACGTATTTTGTTGTTCTTAACACCGATTTGGCTGCTTATGTTGCTGTTACTAGGTGGGGGAAAAAAAAAAAGGTGAAAAGCTGTGTAGTCTTCAGAGCATTCAGCCATTCTCCCAGGAAATGTGCGGTCTCCTCCCAAGGCTGTCAGACCTCACATGTACTTGGTAAAAGGCCACTTCCCTTAGGAAATGAGCTTTTAGGGTAAGGAGCTTCATTGTCTGCTCCTAAATCATGGGATTGCCTACAGTCTCTGCAAGGACTGCAGTTCTCTCCAGTGGGCTTTGGCAGCCTGCAATTAATATCTGCATTATACACACACAGGCTTTCCTCTGTCTTCTTGTAGACTTCAGAGGTTCTGTAGCCTCTCCGTGCCTTGTGGTGAGAGTTTTGGGAGAGGTGAGATGAAACGTGTTGCAAGAGCTCCCTCTAAGGGTTTAGGGCTTCCTTTGAATTGCGGTTCTTGACTCTTCTTTCTCTCCTCCACGCAGTTGACACAACACCAAAGCATCCCTCTCAGTCTACAGTTTGTCAGAAGGGAACTCCTAACTCTGCCTCCAAAACCAAAGATAAAGTAAATAAGAGAAACGAGCGAGGAGAGACTCGGCTGCATCGAGCTGCCATCCGAGGAGATGCCCGGCGCATCAAGGAGCTCATTATCGAGGGTGCAGATGTCAATGTGAAAGACTTTGCAGGTAACCAGCCCGGTGGCAGTCCTGGCGGGGCAGCCCGTGGATCTGAGCCCTTTCCCACATGGTTGCAGGTTCCACCTCTGAGAATGGCTCTTACCACAGAAATTAGTTTCTTTATAACATGGGTTTGCTACTTGTAAAGAGAGGATTAACCAAAAATACTGATTTTGCCCCTTGGGGAGGAAAATGTCTTGCTATCCTTTTTTAAAAACCTCACAGACTGCTACAGATTTGTCAGAATAATAAAGCCCTGAAAAGCATCAGTTCCCTTGTTGGAGTTTGGCAGTTAAATTTCCAGGCTGTCCTGTTTGCCCTGAACTTGCTCTTGCTTTGGGGCAGTGATGCTGGGCTGGGCTTGATCTCTAGTGATCCCTGGGGCTGCCACGGCTCCACGCTCTGAAACGGGGACCGGGACCCTCTGGTCCTGTTTCCTTGTGCCCTTCCATATGGATCGTGTCTTGGAAGTCTGGAGGGGAATTTGCAAAGGGAGGTGGGCTGATTTAGTTCTTTTTTTACTTAAAATATGATGTGCACAAAAATACTGAAAAGAGTGGGTTTGTAAAATTATTGCTCCTGAATTGGATGGCTGATGCCTACAGTGCTCTGGGGGTTGTTTTTAAGTACCGAACATGGGGGTGCCACTGATGGGAGCAGTGTGAACCTGAAGGGCAAGGTCAGGCTCCCAAATTAAACACTGATTGTCATAGAATCACAGAATGGTTAGAGTTGGAAGGGATCTTAAAGATCATTGAGTTCCAACCCCCCAGCCGTGGGCAGGGACACCTCCCACCAGACCAGGTTGCTCAAAGCCCCATCCAGCCTGGCCTTGAACACTTCCAGGGATGGGGCTGAAGAGTAGCACCCTCTCCTCCTCCTCCTCCTCAGCAACACTGCCAGGCGCCTGCTTCTGGTGGTGGGAATGGGGAATGGAGCCTGGGTGTGGGACTGCAGCCTGGGCTGGGCTGTGGTGGGGAAAGGGTGGCTGTGAGATGACGACCGGTGCCGTTCTTGCACACCGGTACCAGCAGTGGGGCTGAATTGGCATGAGGCAGCCTTTCTCCCGGCACATCCAAGAGCTTGACTTTGCTCTTTGCTGTTCTCTTCACACGATTTTGGAGTTATAAATAGATAGACGCGTTCCTCCGCCTGTATGATTAATATCAGCGCCAGACTGAACTATCGGTTGTGATTAATTCTGGTCACAGGTGCCCCTTTTTAATGCTCCAAGTTGAAGGTAAAAGAATGAGCTCCCACAACGCTATCAGCAAAATACCGAAGGAGCCACGCACATTCGCTGGGAAACTTCAAAACAGTTTCTGCTTAAAAATAGTCTGTTTGAGCATGATAAAATATTTCATTCTGTGCTCTTCAGAGGCTTGTTTGAGAACTAGAGCTGCTGTTACTGTGGAGACCTGCTGTTTGGTTTCTCCCCAAGCCGAGGGCCTGTTGTGCAGCGGAATGGCTGCTTGCTTGGGAGAACACACAGAAAATATTTGTGAGGTCTGCGTGGGGGACGTTTCTTGGTGATGTCTGCGGTTCAGAGCTCAGCCCTGATCTGGGCAGCAGTGTTTCCCTTATAGAGGAGTTGGAAGAGGAAGGAATTTGAGACATGGCTTCCCTGCGGCATCAGCGATTCTCTTAAATTTCTACATAAAACTTTGCCTTTCCATTTCCCGGGGCTGTGTCCATTCTGGCAGCTGATCTGTCTGTAGCACGTTGTGTGACCAGAGGGAAAAGTGGGATTGATTTAACTAGTGCCTGGTTGGAGCAGCAAGGCAGAGCTGCAGCTTTCTTCCTGCTGTGCCAAGGGGGGAAGCTGGGCCAACGGGACCACATTCTGGGCCATCAGAGCCACACACAGAGTCCCTTGACACACTGGCATCTGTGAATGGAGGTTGATTTTCACTGTCTCCAGCTCCTCCACGAAGGTGATGTCCGTGTTCTGAGTGTCCCTTTGCTTGCAGGCTGGACGGCGTTGCATGAGGCATGCAACCGGGGTTACTACGACGTCGCAAAGCAGCTGCTGGCTGCCGGCGCCGAAGTCAACACGAAGGGGTTGGATGACGACACCCCGCTGCACGATGCAGCCAATAACGGGCACTTCAAGGTTGGTTTTTGCTGGGTTTCATACCTGTGCTTTTAGTGACTTTATTTTCTCCTTGTGCTTCAAGCACCAGACTCTGCAGATACAGAGAGGTATCTATGTGGTTATTTCACTGTCATTTGCTGCTGACAGCCACGTAGCGGGCAAGAATTGCCCTGCCTGAGTGTTTTATTCAATGTTCTCCTTTGCAGAGGGATAGTTCATTCTTCTTCTAGAGACAGCAGGAAGGAGCATGTATTTGTATCTTGTTATTCTCCCTTTTTTCCTGCCCAAGTTGGTTCATGTTGCTGTTTTTTGACTCCTTTCTTATCAATGGTTGTTAGTACCACAAGGCACGTCCCAAGGACAGACTGCTTTCTCGCTTGAGGACACCCTTCTTCTAGCTCTATATGAAAGTCATACAAAAAGCCTGGAATCAGAACGTCCTTCAAGTCTCGTTTTCTGTTTTCAGGTGGTGAAATTGTTGTTACATTATGGAGGGAATCCTCATCAAAGCAACAGGAAGGGCGAGACACCTTTAAAAGTAGCTAATTCTCCCACCATGGTGAATCTGCTCCTGGGAAAGACCACGTACCCCTCTAGCGAAGAGAGCTCAACAGGTGAGATTGACCTTTACGTGAACACGGGAATGATGTTTGTGGCCTGCGGCTGTCTGTTAATACAGAGACCTTAAGAGGACAGTGAAGTTAGACTCTTGTCAGAATACCTGCACGCTGCTGCCACGGTCAGGAGCCCGTCTGTAGCTGTAACCCAAATTCAGACATCATAACTGCCAGCCTTTAGCTCCGGGAGCTCTAGCTGTTTGCCCTGGAAGCCTACGTTGAGATCACTTGCCTGGTACAATCGAGATGTAGGATTGGAAGCCAATTGCAGGTAAATGGCTGTCTTACCTTTGAAATGTGGGTAATGTTCCAGCTTGTGCCTGGAGAGGAGGAGGTTTGGGTGCAGGTGTTGTATTCCTGTCCCTCCCTGGTGACGGGGCACAGCGTTCGGGGACGTTTCAGGTTGTCTCCTGGGATGTCCCTCAGCAGAGCGCCCTGCTAGAGCTTGTCCCATTGCGGCTGTGCCAGGTGGGAAACACTGTGGGTTTTAATTAGTGCTGATTAGAATTCCAGCCTTACGGGGAGTCTCAACCTACATTGTGTGCAGTCATTAAACCCTGTTAAAAAGTTCTTTGGATAAAACCCTGGATGTTGTTTTGAGGAGCACCCCTTGCAGGCTGGAGGCTGGCGGACGTTCCTTTCTAAAAGATCTCCCGACTCGGCATCTCGAGCTTTCAGCTGCAGACTTAGCACAGGCTGGGTGAGGCAAAAGGGCAGCAGGGCCCTTGGCAGGGGTTCACACCTGCAGCAGACCCATGATGTTCCCCCTCCGAAGCCCCTCACAGCCCTTTAATGCGCTGTTCTTCTCTCTCCGCAGAGACCTCAGAAGAGGAGGATGCCCCTTCCTTCGCTCCCTCCAGCTCCGTTGATGGCAATAACACAGACTCAGAGTTTGAGAAGGGTTTGAAGCACAAGCCCAAGGCCCAGGAGCCCCCCAAAACCATCACGCCGGTGAAGGATGAGTATGAATTTGATGAGGACGATGAGCAGGACCGGGTCCCGCCAGTTGATGACAAACATTTGCTGAAAAAGGATTACAGAAAAGAGACTAAAGCAAACAGTTTCATTTCCATACCCAAAATGGAAGTGAAAACTTATACTAAAAATAACACAATTACACCAAAGAAAGCTGCCCACCGCATCCTGTCGGACAGCTCGGACGAGGAGGAGACCAGCGTTGCTGTGGGGACCGGGGAGAAGCTGCGACTTTCGACCCACTCGATATTGCCCAGCAGCAAGATTCGGGAGCCTGCCAGCACAAAGGCACAGAAGGAGAAAAGCAAAGTAAAAAAGAAGCGGAAGAAGGAGACAAAAAACAAAGAGGTTCGGTTTGGCAAAAAAAATGACAAATTTTGTTCCTCTGAATCAGAGAGTGAAAACGTGGAGAGTGAGGAGGATGATAGAGACTCTCTTCAGAGCTCTAGCTGTGTAAAGGACTCAAGGCTAGTGCTAAAGGAATCCTCCTTGTTTAACTCTCTGTCTGCCTCATCGACCTCTTCTCATGGGAGTTTAGCATCCCAGAAACATAATCCCAATCTTACAGAACAGCACTCCAAGCACTGGAGGACGGACAATTGGAAAACCATATCTTCTCCAGCTTGGTCAGATGTCAGTTCCTTATCGGACTCCACCAGGACGAGACTGACGAGCGAGTCAGACTACTCGTCCGAGGACTCGAGCTTAGAGTCGCTAAAGCCAGTCAGGAAGAAACCAGAGCACAAAAAGAAAAACACCCCCCACAACACTGTTTCTGAGAAAAAGAATTCATTCCATAGCAATGTGGATGGAGCAATTCCAAAGCTGGACAAGGAGGGGAAGGTTGTTAAAAAGCATAAAACAAAACACAAACATAAAAACAAGGAGAAGGGGCAGTGCCCCATCAGCCAAGACATTAAAATAATCAAAACGTTTTCTTTTGAGTTTGAGGACTCTAAACAAAAGCCTGAGAAAGGCTTGATAGTAGAGACAGAAAATCCAGTCGAAAACAAATTGAAAGTGTTAAAGCATGAGCGAGAACACAGTAAGAAGGAGGAAAAGCTCCCCAAAGGTAAATCGGAGGAGAAGGAATGGTTGTTTAAAGATGAGACTGGAAAATCCTCGAAAGAGGAGAAGTCATTAAGAAAAATCAAAGATGGTAGTAAAGACATGAGCAAATCCTTCAGAGAAGGATTAAGTAAGTCAGAAAAAGAGAAACCTTTAAAGGAAAAGTCTCCCAAAGAGGAGAAGCCGAGAATACACAGGGAGGAGAAAAAGAAGAAGTCAAAGGACAAGCAGTCAAAATCCGAAAAGAAGAACGAGCTGAAGGAGGAGAAGGTTTCTAAACTAGAGAAAGAAAAATCCTTCAAGGAGGAGAAAGAAAAATGCAAAAAAGAAAAACTTTACAGGGATGAATCTGGGTTTGATGAGTTTAATAACAAAAACCAATTTCCCGAAAGCGAGGACACGAAGTTCAGCCTTTCGGACGATCAGCAAGAGAGGTGGTTTTCAGACTTGTCTTCTGATTCATCCTTCGATTTCAAAGGTGAAGATAGCTGGGATTCTCCAGTAACAGATTTCAGGGAGATTAAAAATGACACTGTGGCAAAACTAATTATAGAACCCGTGAAAGAGGAAATTAAAGACAAGAAAAAGGAAAACAAAACGAAAGAGAAGAAGGAATACAACGAGAAACGTAATGAAAAGGACACTTACTTAAAGAAGAAAGAGAGGGACTACGTGGACAAAAGCTCTGAAAAGAAAAAGGACCAAACGGACAGACACAAAGTTACTCCTAGTTATTTGCCTGAAAAGGATAAGAAAAGGAAGGATTCTGCAGAGAGTGTCAAAGAGAGGAAAGAAAAAGATACAGGTGAAACCATCAAAGACAGAAAAGATTCCTCTGATGGCTCTAAAGATCGGAAAGACAGCAAAACGAAGCAGGAGGAGCCCTATCGAGATGACTTTAAAGAATATGGCTGCGAAACGTTCTTCAAGGATAAATCTGACCCTGAATTCAGCAGTAAAACTCTGGAGAGTTGGGAGAGGCACCATTCTGGGAAAGAAAAGGAGAAGAAAGATGCTCCCGATAAAGAAAAAAAAGAAAAGGTGAAGCCAGAAAAATACAAGGAAAAATCCAAAGAAGGCGACAAGGAGAAAAATGAAAAAGTTGCTCCCGAGAAAATCCTGAAAGACAAAGAACTAGACAAGAGTTTCAAAGAGAAAAAAGAAACTAAGGACAAATACAAAGATCTGCACAGCAAAGACAAGGAAAGGAAGAGCTCTTTCGACCAGGTTAAAGAGAAAAAAGAGAAAAGCTTCTCCACGGATCGAGAGGACTTCTCCGAGAAAAAGGATGAGAAGAAAGGGAAGGAGAAAAGCTGGTACAGCATCGCAGACATCTTCACAGATGAAAGCGAAGATGAGAGGGATGATTACAGCTTGACTGGGTTCAAAGTCGGCGACTCTGCTGGGAGTGAAATGCATCGTCTGGACAGTCTGCAGGAGAAGGACGACGGTGCAGCCGCCGAGAAGGAGCTGTACCCCGACAAGCACCGCAAGTACTCCTCCGACCGGCAACACTCGGGAGAGAAGCAGAAAGATAAGGACTCCAAGGAGAAGAAGAAGGACAAAGGAACATCAGAAGGGGGGAAAGAGAAGAAGGAGAAGAGTTCCTTTGAAAAACACAAAGAGAAGAAAGATAAGGAGTCTACCGAGAAGTACAAGGACAGGAAAGACAGAACATCCATAGATTCCACTCAAGAGAAGAAAAACAAGCAAAAGCTCCCAGAAAAGGTTGAAAAGAAACATGCCAGTGAGGACAAGGTGAAAAGCAAGCATAAGGAGAAGCTGGATAAAGAGCATTCCAAAGAGAAAAAGTCTTCGAAAGGAGGGGAGTCGGAGAAGAGCCTGCTGGAGAAATTGGAGGAGGAGGCTTTGAATGACTATAGAGATGACTCCAATGACAAAATCAGCGAGATCTCTTCTGACAGCTTCACAGATAGAGGACAAGAACCAGGACTGACCAGCCTCTTTGAGTCTTCTAACCTCTCTCTTACTGATGCTGCTGAAGAAAAATTTAAGGACTCTCTCCCTTTGCCCTGCTTGCAGGACAAACTCAAGGAGAAGGAGAGACACAGACATTCCTCATCTTCGTCAAAGAAAAGTCATGAGAAAGAAAAAGCGAAGAAGGAGAAAACAGAGAAAAAGGAAAAAACGGAAGAATTCAAAGACTCCAGCAGCAGAAAGGATTCCTCTCATTATGAAAAAGATTTCTCTGTGGATGGGGAGGCTTTTAGCACTTCCTACAACATGAAGGCAGAGCCTGATGAGGAACCAGAGAAAAGCATTGATTACTTATTTTCCGAAAAGAAAGATAAAAATGATTCTGAAAGAGAGCTGTCAAAGAAGGCGGAAAAAGAAAAGACTTATGGTTCCAGCACCATCAGCACAGCTAAAGAGAAAAAGAAGCGAGATAAACACAAGGAAAAATGGAAGGAGGAAAAGGAAAAGCATAGAGACAAACACGCAGATGGTTTCTTTAAACATCACAAAGACGAGCCAAAGTCAACGTTTAAAGACAAGGACAGTCCACAAGTTGCCACCTTTAAAGATAAATCGAAGGAGGACAACCTCAAATTCGGTGAAACCAAACTGAAGGAGAAGCTCAAGGAGAACCAAGAGAAAGACAAATCGGAGTCAATAAAAATAAGCAATGGGAATGAAAAAATAACCCTATCCAAAGACAGCGGCAAGAAAGATGCCAGGCCGAGGGAGAAACTTTTGGGAGACGGTGATTTGATGATGACCAGCTTTGAGAGGATGCTGAGCCAGAAGGACCTGGAAATCGAGGAGCGCCACAAAAGGCACAAAGAGAGAATGAAGCAAATGGAGAAAATGAGGCACAGGTCCGGAGACCCCAAATTAAAAGACAAACTTAAAAGCTCGGAAGATGTGCGCAAGAGGAGTCTAGATCTGGCAACAAAGAAGCCGTTAACGCTGGATACTCAGCTTAAGGACAAGAAACTTAAAGAGTTGGGTCCACTGACTCCAATACTGTCACCAGAAAACAAGGCTCAGCCTGCTGTTGGGACAGACTCCAAGGACTGGATTGCGGGTCCTCAGCTGAAGGAGATCCTCCCGGCATCTCCCAGGCCGGATCAGAACCGGCCAACGGGAGTCCCAACCCCGGCATCCGTCGTCTCTTGTCCAAGCTATGAGGAGGTGATGCAGACGCCCAGGACTCCTTCATGCAGCAACGAAGACTACACGGACCTGATGTTTGAATGCGCCGACTCGCAGCACTCGCTGCCCATATCAACAATGTCCATGAACGCCTGTTCTCCATCCTTCTTTGACAGGTACGCGAATGTTTCCAGTGGGCTCCCTGAGAATCCGAGTCAGACCCCAACTCGTACCATACCCTCCACAAACCTTTACCGTTCCATCTCGGTTGACATCAGAAGGGCACCTGAAGAAGAATTCAGTGTTGGAGATAAATTTTTCAGACAGCAGAGTGTTCCAGCGACATCAAATTATGACTCTCCAGTGCAGCATTTAGTGGAGGAGAAAGTTCCCCTTCCTTCCGTTCCTGCTGAGAAGTTCCAGTGTTTATCTCCTGGGTATTACTCCCCGGATTATGGGGTTTCGTCACCAAAAGTGGAAGCTTTGCACTGTGCTCCAGGAGCTGTCAGTGGAGTCGCCCAGTCACCTGAAAGTGTCTTTTCTGGTTTACAAGCAAAATCCTCCCCTTCGCACAGAGACGAATTGTTGGCTCCTTCAGTAGAAAGTGCTCTTCCCCCCGACCTCGGCATGCCCTTGGATACCACGGAAGAGCAGCAAGCTACTGCCTCCATTATGCCACCAGAATCAACCTACTTGCCACCAATTGAAGAAAACCATTTCAGTTCGGGTATGCCAGAGCAAAACAATATAGACTGGGATAATCCTCCTTCCAGAAACCCTGACCCTGCCATACCTCCCAACATGATGGGCAACCCAGCAGAGCACTCTGTCAGCTGGTCCATGGGCTCAGAGCTTCTGATGAAGTCTCCCCAGAGGTTTTCTGAGTCCCCTAAACCTCCGCTCTGTTCCCTAGAGCCAATTCATCCCACACCAGTAGCCTTCATCCCCACAGATACTTCCTACCCTGTTTCTCCCATATCTTACCCTCTGTCAGTGTCTGAACCGGGGCTCGATGAAGTCAAGGAGGATGCTGAGGAAGCGGTTCCAGGAGAAATAGCGAATGCTGAAGAGCAGGCGCCGTACATGTCCCCTACTCGGATAGACACGTTCTTCAATAACTGCAAGCCTCTTCCAGAAGAAGCACCTGAGATACCTCCAGAGCCCCCTTGTATGCCAGCAGAACCTCAGGCAGAAGTTGTTAGCGTGCCAGAAAACAACTATTTGGAAAACAATAACGTTGTGCCCACAAATACAGAGGAGGCGGTAACGTGGCCTGATCCCTTCACCAATACAGAAGATGACTTGGACCTTGGCCCCTTCTCGCTACCAGAGCTGCCGCTCCAACCTAAGGATGTTGCAGAGACAGAGATGACGGAGGCAGAAGTAGTAGAAGAAAGCCCAGCAGCAGCTTCAGAAACAAACACTGGGATCATTAAAGCAAGCACATCTGTAATAGCCTCTGGAGAGCCGGAGGAGCCACCAGCCAGCCAGGCAGCTGCTGTCCTGCCCGTAGAGACGGAGCCACAAGCAGAGGAGCAGAAACCAGAAGTGGCTGCACAAGAGGCCACCTCCGAAGTGCTGAATGTAGTTGAGGAAAAAGGAGCGGAGGACTCAGAAGCACAGATTTTCCAACAGACCCCATCCGAGTCTGCTCAAGCAGAGAGCAAAGAGGTGGAGGCTGTGCACGAAGACCTGTCCTCTTCTGGTGGGGTGACAGAGAGCAGCTCCCAGACCTGTCCCCCAGCAGTGGCCACCGCCGAGGGCAGCGTCTCACAGGATGGTGCTGTGACACGTGGTGGGAACCAAGTCCCTTCCTCCCAGGCAGACGCGCCCCCGGGCAACGCTCAAGCAGAAATCATTGAACCAGTACAAAAACCAGTAGCAGAAGCTCCCAAACCGCCCAAAATAGAAGAGATTCCTCAGCGGATTACCAGGAACCGGGCTCAGATGCTCGCCAATCAAAACAAGCAGAATGCTGCCTCTTCTGAAAAGGAATTTCCTCCCGTGTCTGCACCCGCCACACGTGCCAAAGGCCGCATTACCGAGGAGGACGATTCCCAGGCTCAGCACCCGCGCAAGCGCCGGTTCCAGCGCTCCAACCAGCAGCTGCAGCAGCAGATCAACACCTCCACCCAGCAGACAAGGGAGATGATACAGCAGACACTGGCAGCTATCGTAGACGCTATAAAACTGGACGACATTGAACCTTATCACAGTGACAGGTCCAACCCCTACTTTGAGTACCTCCAGATCAGGAAAAAGATCGAAGAGAAGCGGAAAATCCTCTGCTATATTACTCCCCAGGCTCCGCAGTGCTACGCTGAGTATGTCACCTACACGGGCTCCTACCTGTTGGATGGCAAGCCTCTAAGCAAGCTCCATATTCCAGTGGTGAGTCACCTTCTCCCTTTAAACCCCAGCATTAGGGGCTGTCCTCTTCCTTGCTGCTACAACCACAGCCAGGTTGTTCCTTGTGCATCATGAGTGCCCTGGCGATGCCGATGGCACCCCAAGCCATGGCTTTAACCTATTATTAGTTCGTGCTTATGATGACAAATCTAAGCCTGGGTAAGTGGATGGCTGTATGATAAATGCATCCTCTGACCTGCTGTATTTTTGCAGGGAGGACCTCAGGCTGTGCTTGGGAATTTGTTCAGGCTTTAGAGCCAAGTTTATACGAATCCACTGGATTTGAGGCTGGGAGGCAAAGCCGCTTTTACAAGCAGCAATAGTAACTGGATAATGAACCTAGAAGACTGTTGGAAAAAGGTGGCTTGTAACTCCTGCCTTCCTTTTCCCAAGCACCAATATTTGACTTGCCCATACCACACGCTCCTTGGCAGTGGGATCTGCATTTCCCTGCTGTGCTGCATGAATGGCTTTGCTAATACAAGCGCATCGATAAAACTAATGCTGCAGGCAGTAAATCTGGGATCCAGCCTGGAGGGTCGATACGAGCAGCCGCGTGTCGGGCTTCGCTCCCTGCTGCAGGCAGGTAGCAGTACCCTGGTCTGCGGGTGTTTCTGTGACAGTGTAGTCGGTGCGTGAGTTACTATTTGTGTTAACGTGCTCTGTCTGCCCCAGCACCGCGGTGCTTGTGGCCTGTGTTCACATCAGCTTGTTCCTTCACGGACTAACCCAGAGCCACTGGCTCCTCTGTTCTGCAGCTTGAGCTGTGCTGGGGAAGCACTTCGCAGCAGGATTTCTCCAGCAGTATCACCCCCTTCTTCATTACACGCTCAGACCCCTTTACAAACTGCCCTCAAAGCACGTGAGATGATTTAGGCTCTGTCTCTGTTACCTGAGCTCATCTTTCAGCACAGGACATAGGACATGTCTTGCCCTGTTGTCTCACCCCTCAGTGTGGTCTGAGCACAGGCAAGATGTTGTCCTGTACCACCCATCTGCTGAATCGTAGAACCATAGAATGGTTAGAGTTGGAAGGGACCTTAAAGATCATTGAATTCCAACCCCCCTGCCATGGCCAGGGACACCTCCCACCAGACCACCTTAAACACTTCCAGGGATGGGGCATCCACAACTTCTCTGGGCAACCTGTTCCAGTGTCTCACCACCCTCACAGTAAACAATTCCTTTCTGGTATCTAAACTGAATCTCCCCTCTTCAATTTAAAACCATTACCCCTTGTCCTATCACTACGCTCCCTGACAAAGNTCTATGGTGAGGACTCCAGAGCTGGACACTGTACTCCAGGTGAGGTCTCACAAGTGCAGAGTAGAGGGGGAGAATCACCTCCCACAACCTGCTGGTTATGCCTCTTACGATGCTGAGGAGGGAGGCAGACCTCCTCTCTTTCTCCTCTGGCAAGCTCCATACAGCAACCCCCGGGGTGGCACCAGCTCCCCCTCTGAGCCCTTGGCCAAGGTGCATTTCAGCTTGGTGGCCGGGGGAGCAGGCACCCCCATGGGCCGCGCACCCAGTGGCACTGCTAGCTCTAACCCTCTGCTGTTGTGTGCCCGCAGATCGCCCCACCACCCTCGCTCGCCGAGCCGCTGAAGGAGCTCTTCAAGCAGCAGGAAGCCGTCCGGGGGAAGCTGCGGCTCCAGCACAGCATAGAGCGGGTAAGGGAGCACTCTGGGGAAACTCCCACTGGGGAAGAGCGCCCTGAATTTCTTCTGCTGGGGAAACTGAGGCTGCCACACTCACTGCTTCATTTGCTCTTCCTCAGGAGAAGCTCATCGTCTCCTGTGAGCAGGAGATTTTGAGAGTTCATTGTCGGGCAGCAAGGACTATTGCCAACCAGGCTGTGCCCTTCAGTGCCTGCACCATGCTGCTGGACTCCGAGGTCTATAACATGCCTCTAGAAAATCAGGTCAGTACCTGTCTTGGTGGTGGTGGAGTGTCTCAGAGGTGCTGTGCCAGATGCCGAGGGAGACGGTGCTTTTCTGGATAGAGGGAGGGATGTAGGCAGGAGCTCTCCCTGCTCAGGTGCCTGTCGCCAACCGTGGCACACAGATGCAGGACATCCTGTAGGAGATCTCCTGAGCACGTGCCCAAGTTGCCTAATGTGACTCAGTTTCTCAATTTGCCTGTTCTTGGATGCCCCACATGTGTGCAGGGGAAGGAAATGCATCTGGGAACATGAGGATACAAGGGGCATTGTGTCTCCTTAGAAACGGAGATGACTCACATTTAACAGTGAGTCGCAGGATCCTCTGCTTTTCTTCTAGATCAGGATAATCCGCACACTTGGAAGGTTTATTTTACTACACTCTGGGATGTCTTTTCCTGTTGAAGGAAGGGGAGAGAGCCGTTAAATTGATTTGTGTCTGAACAGTGGCTTTGAAAGAGCCAGATTCTGTCGCACAGCCCACAAAAACCAGTCATTTCTTCCTTCGATTTCACGTCCTTCTGTGCTGGGGAAGGGGTAATTGTGTCCGGTTTCTGTAGCTGGTGGCCGTGGGGCTGCGGTGGTCCTGAGCCATCCCACCAGCACCCTCTGCAGCCTATGCCCCGCAGCTGCTGCCAGCCTGGCTGCTCGGGGAAGCACCCTGCTGCATTGCAGGAGGGATCCGGTGCAGGGGTGGAATCCTGGAATTTATTACTAACCCGGCGTATTGATCCAGGAGCTTTGATTCATCCCTCAGCGGTTCCCAGCCAAGTGTCTGTGCTTCTCCAGCGAAGATGTTATGATCTTGGCCGTGAGTTGAAGGAGACAGAGAGGTGCAGGTGCTGTGAGGAGCTGGCACAGACAGATTCTCTGCAAAGCAAGCAAAAAATGGGGGGTGCGTGCAGGCCTGCATCTGTGCCTCTCTGAGGCCAAAGGCCCTGGCAGCTGGGAGCAGAGTCTTCTGTTCTCCCTCCCTGCAGGCACCTTTCTTGTGTCTGTTGAGCCTGTGCCCTAAGAGGGGTTTGAATATGACCCGTTAGACCTGAGACTGCCTAAGGTAAGAGAAAACTAAACATCTGCGGTGTAATTCCACTTTGCTGTCTTTTGCTTAGGGAGACGAAAACAAATCAGTCAGAGACCGTTTCAACGCGCGACAGTTCATTTCCTGGTTGCAAGACGTGGATGACAAATACGACCGGATGAAGGTGAGAGGCGGGGGAGCCCCCGTGCTGCAGGTCCTGCCGGGAGGGTCTCCTGAGAGGGGTCCCGGCTGTTGCTGTGGCTGCCTTTGTGGTTTCCAAAAATCTCATGGGAGCTGGTGTCCTGAGGTGCTCTGGGCAGCGTTAGGTGATGGGGGACAGTTCTGTGCATGGCACGGTGGAGAGGTGGGAGCTTCTGCGGGGAGTACAGGAGTGCAGTTGCCTTTGCTGGTTCCAAAAAGGGAGAAGGGAGACACGTTCTGCTTAGGGTTGTCTGTCTGACTCTTACTCTGCTTCGTGCCATCTGCTCTGGAGCTTTCTCGGTCAGATCAGCTCCTGGGGCCTGCTCTTTGTCAGCAACACGTGGTGCAGCGAGCTTAAAACCTATGGCAGACTTCAAGGTGGCAGGAGCCCATGCAGTGATTTGCAGAGTGCTCCGTGGAGCTCTGGGTGGCAAACTCTGGCACGGTGGGGAGCAGGGGTGATTGTGCTTTCAGCTGGTGACAGGGAGAGAGTTGGCAGCTCCTACAAAGGGAGCAGGACCCTGCCCTTGGGCAGCCAAGGGCCATTGTTGGGGCCAGTGGTGACTGTGGAGGCTGTCACCAGCAGCATCAGTTCTCCTGAGTGCTTATGAGCCTTTAAAAGCTACCCCACAAGGCCCTTTTGGGTTTGCCCCTGCTTCTGTTGGAGCTGCCCTCAGCAGGCGTCCCCGGTCCAGGTTTTCTTCCTCCAAGGATGCATGTGACATCCCGTGCTCCATCCCTTGTTGCTCTGCCCACAGCGATGGCTGCAGGTCCCCTGCCTTTGCCGGATGGGGTGGGCAGCGGGACCTTTTCCTGCCCTCTCCTGCCCGTGACTCATCTCTGCTTGGTTTTTCTCTGCCCCCATCCAGACATGCCTGCTCATGCGACAGCAACACGAAGCCGCTGCCTTGAACGCAGTGCAGAGGATGGAGTGGCAGCTGAAGGTGCAGGAGCTGGACCCCGCGGGGCACAAATCCCTCTGCGTGAACGAGGTGCCCTCGTTCTATGTGCCAATGGTCGACGTGAACGATGACTTTGTGCTCTTGCCGGCATGACGGTTCAAAACCAGGAGACATCACTGAACACTGGCAAGGACGGGAGCCCTCCGAGGTCGGGCGGTCGAGCTCACATTCACCCTTACCGCTTGCTGATGAATCCCTGGTCAGAGGAGGAGGAAGCAGCTATCGGCAGAAAACAAAACAATAAGAAAAATAATTGCACTTTCTTCACAACGCGTCCCTCGCTTCCGGACTGACGGCAGCTCCGCCGGGCAGCGGGACGGGGCGCATCTCCTTTCCAACCGGCTGCTGCGGCAGGGAGGCAGCCGGTCTGCGCGGGCAGCGAGCACTCACCGGCCCAGAGACTGGCAGAGGCGTGGAGGGAGGAGGCCAAGGACACCCTTTGTGTGTTGCAGAAGCTGCTGAGCGGGGCCAGCAACCACGTGATTCATGTACTTGTGAACACCGTGATTTCCAGCTCTCTGTTTTCCACCGGTGGCGGATCTCCTCTCCGGAGAAGCTGCAGTAGGAAACCATGGGGGGAGGGGGGGGTGTTTTGAGTTTCTCGTTCCATCCTGGGTATGTCTTAAAAAAAAAAAAAAAAAAAAAAA
>VZRU01006546.1:9282-20205 GCA_013398155.1 Pedionomus torquatus | reverse complement strand
GGTGGCTTGACCGTGGGTGTTACCACTCAGTTGATTTTCTGCTCGTTGCTCGCTCACCACCTCTCATACCCCTGGGGAGGGAGTTCACAGGTACACACCTGTGTGGGGCAAGGTATCCAAAACCAGCCAGACTGGACGTGGCTCATCCCATCGAGGAGCTGCTTTACCCCCGGTATTATTCTCTCTGTCTTCTCACCAGCTTTGTTTTGGAAGCAAATGGCTCTCTGGCTGCATTGAATTGCCCGGCTACCTCGCACGACCGGGATCTAATTACCTCTGGAGCCGGGAGCCCTGTCTCTGAGCGGCACCGTAGCTTTTGTTTTTAATGACTTGCTCCGCCGTGTTCAGAGCGTGACAATGTCGGGGAGGCTGCCAGGACCGGCCGCTGGTGCCACTGTGGTCCTACGGCCGCGGCCGCAGCCCGGCTGGGAGAGCTGATAGGAGTCGGGATGTCTTGGGCCAAGCATCCGTGGCACGGTGCTGGGTCCAAAACTGAATAAATTGGGTCTGGCGATGAGCGTAGCTCTTTACCATGTCCTGGGGAGTGAGCTGGGTTGCCTCCTTCCCTACCGGGATGCTGTGGCAGAGGGAAAACATGGCCTGTTCTGCCTGTACAGCCTCAACCTGTGGCAGGAAACCCTCCTAAAATGAGCGAGGAGCTGCGGGGAAGGGGGCACAGCTGAGTTCTCGCCTCTCTCCCTGCTCCCTGAGCTACCTCCGGCCTCCTGTTAATGTTTACAAGGCAGGTCCGGTGGCGTTGCCGTCTGTCCAAAGACCAGATCCCTTCCCGGCTCTCACCGGGCTCCTGCTTCCTTCTGGCCGGGGCAGGGTGGCCGGAGGGTGACAGGGAGGAAAAACCCGGCTCCCCGCTGGCTCCGTAACACTATCGGCCCCGGCCAGCCCGCTCCGGCTCCGCTTCCCGGCTCGGGGCGCAGGTACAACGGGGGGGAGCTCCTGGGACCTCGCCAGCATCTCCGCTTACAGGCAGCTCCTGCCAGGCAGAACGGGGAAGGGGGGGAGCAGAGGAGGAGGAGGAGGAAGGGGGGGGAGAAAAAAGGTCTTTTTAGGGCTGTTGATCTGACACTGGCTGAGTTTCCTCTCCTGCGAGGTTGGGGTTTGGGGAGAGGGCAGGAGAGGAAGCTGCAGGGCGAGCTGCTTGTTTGCTGTGTTTAATTGGGCCGAGGTGGTTCCCCACCGCTCTTATCTGTGGCAGATATTTTCTTGCCTCTCACCAGCCCATGCTTACAGTTCTAACCCCAGGCGATAGTTACCCGGCAGCTAAAATCTTTGTTTACAATGCGTGGGGAAGCAGCTATATGGGTAGAGCTCTGCTCACAGGTGGTTGGTTGGGTTGTGTTTGTTGGTTGTTGGGTTTTTTTCACCTTGCTGTTGTTATAGTTGAAGGGGGAAAAGGCAGTTTTCCATAGATGAGCAGACAGGGAGGCGAACACGGCAGTTTATCTGTCTGTTGGCCTTGAGAGACGAAGCCGCTCTATAAATAAGAGCGTATTATTAGGTTGTGGAGCTCCTTGTGTGGGGGTGCAGGGTACACGGTGCCCATACTCCCCAGTCAGCCTGTGGGTTGGGAATGGAGCTGGGCGACCAGCTTGGAGAAAGGCAGACCTGGGAGGGAGATACTGGAGACCTTCGGGGTCCCCAAAGGGCAGCAGCTCTGCCTGCGGCATGGCAGGATTGCTGCCTTGGGCTTAATTCTGGGATCCACTGGTTGCCCTTTAAGTCTCAGGATTGGCTCTGCTGGCACAGACACCCTCATGATCCTGGAATAGCCATGGTTGGCCAAAAGCCCTGGGTGATGCCAAACCTTCTTGGGCAACCTCAGGGTTCACCCTCAGCTGGCCATGCACAAGGAAAGGAAGCAAATTTTTGTGGGGAATATGTGATGACTGCAGGGATCCCAGTGTTTTCTGGGCTCCCAAGGGAGGGACACGTGGGTGTCCTGATGGCCCTTGGGGTGAGGGATGAGTTTAAACTTTAAGTCTCTGGCTCCTGATGGAAAAAAGTCCTGAGCCATGCATGTGAACTCACAGGGGCACAAGTGCAGGCAGGTCTTTCCCTTCCGAGAGGGATGGTGGGACCCAAGAAAACAAGAAGGAGCAAGGCTGGGAAGGAGAAGCGTCTAGTTTAGGGGACACAAGGTCTCCGTGCATGGTCCTTGAAGGAAAGAGGGTATGTTCTTGAGGGACATTTGCATTTTCCCACCGGGAGAAGCAGCTCCAGTCATGGTGAATGGGGTGGTTTGGGTGAGGGACACCCTGGAAAGAACCCTAAGGAGGTGATAAACCTCACAGCAGGTTTGTCCACACTTTGTGGGCTGGGAAATCTTCTAGGACCTTCCCCTTCACCAGTTCACCTCGGTCGTGCCTTCCTGCACCACTCCCCTTGCCTCTCCCTCCCTGCAGATGAGTAATGTCACACGTGCCTTGCCTTCTCCTGTGGCTCCCGGAACCCCGGGGCCCAGCACGGTGATCAGACTGGCCTCGGCCCCGCCATCCCCGGCTCTCGTCCTGCTCGCAGCCACCCACAATGACTCTGAAGATGGCCAGCAGCTTTTCCTGACCACAACAGCGGCACAGGTCATCTCTGGCATCTTCGTGTGGTCAGCACTCATCGTCACCTTCCACCAGGTACAGGACGGAGTAGAGAACGGGGCTCAGTGCTGGGACTGATGCAAGGGCAAACCTATTGATTGCCCTCGAGTTCATTGCAAATCACTCATCTCTGGATAAATATTTCCTCCTGTTGCTGCCTGGAGGGGATATCTCCACTGTCGGGAGCGTGATGCTGGCAGCTGGGGAGGGTGGACTTTGTCCATGTGTTCCCTGGGTGGCTGCTGGAGCCAGGAGAGGCTGCAGGGCACGGTCACTGCCCAGAGGTGACACCCCATGGGGTTTCTCTGTGCCTTGGGGTTGTGTGCTGCTGGGTGCCNCCTGGCTCAGCCTCCTCCTCCTCGGCAGCCACCAGTACTACGTCTACTTCGACTCGGTGCGCGACTGCTATGAAGGTGAGCACGGCCTCTGCTCGGCAGGGAGGCTGATGGCAAAGCAGAGCTCTTGTCTTTGGAGTGTCCTGGATTGCACATCTCCATCTCTTTCACTTCCCGCTCTTCCTCCATGCAGAGGTTTTTCCATTCCTTCTGCAGCAGCAGCAGGGATGGAAATGGATCGTCAGCCCCGCAGGCTCAGTGCTGCTGGGGAAAGAGTATTTCTGGCTGCCTTTGGGGTAGAAATACAGCTTCTTTAAAGGAGAAGATGGACATACCTAAGAAATTGGGGAGTTGGGATGTTTTGAGGTGCAGGGGAAGATCGTTAGGGTTGAGTTTGAGGTTGCTCTTCCACCTTGTTCCACCCTGGGGAACAGAGGGGTGTGGGCATATATGTATTACTTTGGGTTTTGAGTATATGGAAAATAAGTGATGGGGATGTCCAAGACAGCAGTTCGGGACCTGTTACTTGCTGGCCACCTGCTGCTTGAGCTGCCCCTTAGCAATTCTGAGGTCCTTTCCATGTAGATGCTCCCCAACCATCACACTCCCGCCTGGGTGTACACGGGGTCTGGCTCCACGGGCACTGCTGGGACGTCCAGCTGCTGCCACGGGCATGCAGGGGCTCTGTGTGCCTGGAGGAGCTGCTGCCTCTGCAACAAACCCTGTCCGCATGGTGATGTGTGTCTGACTCTGCTTGGAAGTCAGACAGATTTGACCTGCTGTTCGTCTTGCTGGGCTCCCACCCAAGATCCCGGTGCAGTGCTGGGGTGGATAAAACACCCGAGCAGGAGGGACTGTAAAATGGAGCAAACCCTCCCTGCATCTCCATCAGCCCCGCTGACCGTGTCTGCCCTTGCTTTGCCAGCTTTCGTGATTTACAGCTTCCTGAGCCTGTGCTTTGAGTACCTTGGGGGGGAGAGCACCATCATGACAGAGATCCGGGGGAAGCCCATTGCGTAAGTCTCATCACACCGTGATTTCCTCCATCCTCCCCCCGCTTTCCCCATCCGGCAGCCACAACGGCATCTCCTTGACTTCTGCTTCCAGGTCCAGCTGCCTTTACGGGACCTGCTGCCTTCAGGGCATGTCCTACTCCATTGGGTTCCTGCGCTTCTGCAAGCAGGTGGGTACTTAACGGGGTGCATCGGCTCTGCTCCGGGCAGCAGGTCCCTTCCCAACTGCTCTACTGAGAGGGTTCTGTTTCCCCCCTCTCCCGAGATGCTCTTTTTGGTTTATTTTCCCTCCGAGGGAGGCAGCTCCCCCAGCTCGCCGGCACCTGGCCAGCAGCAGGGCGCTGAGCTCCCTGTCCTTGCCTCTGACTCACTGCTGAGTCAGGCTCTCCTCCCACTGCAGAGCTGAGATTGCCATCTCTGTCCAGTCCCAGGTTGGCCTGGACGGCTCTCCAACTCCCCAGGGCTGTGCTGTGGGCTGAATCCTGGCACCAGTCTGTCCCCAAGCCTTGTGTCCCCCCCCCTCTTTGGAGTGGCCACGCTGCCTTTCAGGAGCTGGCTTTTAGGAGCCCTGCTCCCTCCTTTCTGCACATCTCCATCTGGTTCGTGCTTCACCCTGCAGTGCTGGTCACTCCTGTGATGGGGAACTGCTCTCTCCTCTGTGTCACTGTCCTGGGAGGGGCCGGGGGTGGCAGGAGCTACAGGGAGGGCGGTGGGACGTCCTTGCTGCCTGGGGTGCACCATCTCTCTCCCCTGTGCAGGCCACGCTGCAGTTCTGCATCGTGAAACCCCTCATGGCCATCGTCACCATCATCCTGCAGGCGTTCGGGAAGTACCACGACGGGGACTTCAAGTGAGGACGCTGGGTGGGACTGGGGAGGGTGAAGGGGACAGAATGGGTCCCTGCTCCATCAACAAGGGAGGGGGTGTCCTGCCAGCCCCACCCTGGGGAGCTGCTCCCGGGGTAGTGAGAGCAGAGGGAGCCCAAAGCGCTGGGGAATGGAGACTTACTGCCCCCAGATAAAAAAGGGCTGAAACTCCCATGAGCCAAAATAAAAGCTGTCCCCCCAACAAAGCAAAAGCTGAGTGTGGCCCCTTGCTCCCCACTTTATCCCTGCCTCTCCTTCCCCTCCTGGGCTGTGCTCTCCCCCATGGCAAAGCCACACATTTCTTCCTCCCTTGCCTGTGGTTGCCCTCTCTTCACTTCCCACAGCCCATGGCAGCAGCTCTTTCTCTCTCTCCCCGCAGCGTCCACAGTGGGTACCTCTACATCACCATCATCTACAACTTCTCTGTCAGCCTGGCACTTTACGCCCTCTTCCTATTCTACTTTGCTACCATGGACCTGCTGCGCCCGTTTGAGCCGGTCCTCAAGTTCATCACCATCAAGGCAGTCATCTTCCTCTCCTTCTGGCAAGGTGGGTCCAACCATGGAGACGCAGCGCTTCTCCTCCCATAGCCCCACCTGAGCCGGGGACGCAGGATCAGAACTGACCCCTCTCCCTTCCCCTGCACAGGGACCCTGCTTGCCATCCTGGAGAAATGTGGGGTGATCCCTGAAGTTCAGATCATCGATGGGAAGGAGGTGGGAGCTGGGACGGTGGCCGCTGGCTACCAGAACTTCATCATCTGCATCGAGATGTTCTTTGCTTCCATCGCCCTGCGCTACGCGTTCACCTGCCAGGTGTACAGAGAAAAGAAAGAAAGCTCAACAGGTAACTCTTTCTCTCATCTTCCTTCATCAGTGAATATGGAAAGAGGAGACATCCCCCTTCATAGCATTATCAACGGGATGCTAAAAGCCAGCAGAGGGGTTTCCTTCTCCTGTGCCCCATGAGTTCTGTCTCCCTCTTCCCTTGTGATGCCCACGAGCCACAGGGAGCAGACAGGAAAAGAGACCTTGGTGCAGATGGGCAGGTTATGGTATCAGACTGCTGGGGAGGTTCCATCCCCTGAACCATGGGGCTGGGGTTGTCTTTCTCCTTGGTGCTCACCCCTGCGAGGCACCGTGGCCCACAATGTGTCCCTGATGATGAATTTCTAAGGAAAAGTGTCACTCCAGCCTTGGAGCGCTGGGGCTCACGGACTGCCTGGCGTCCCATCCTTCTCCCTGTTTTTCAGCCAACCTCGCCCCGATGCAGAGCATCTCGAGTGGGCTGAAGGAGACCATAAGCCCCCAGGACATCGTGCAAGATGCCATCCACAACTTCTCGCCCGCGTACCAGCAGTACACCCAGCAGTCCATGCAGGAGGCAGAGCGCAAAGCGCCGGGGGAGAACGGGCACGTGGCCTCCAAGGCAGAGGGACCCAGCGGCAGAAAGAGCAAAAACATTGAGAAGAGAGTGCTGATCCTGTCAGACGAGGAGCTGTAGGAGATGTCAGAAGGGGACAGTGACACTGGAGAGATTTTAAACCCAGGCAAATGGGAGCTGTCTCAAGGCTGAGGCAACCTGGGCTCATCGGAGTACCGAAAAGCCAGGAACTCTACCCAAAAAAGCCAGTCTCTCGAAGGGAAGATGCAATAACCCGGGAAAAGGTTAAATCAAGTAGTGCCAGCTTCTGCTGTCCCATCTCTACTGGTGTCGGGGACTGGGCTGCCTTTGCTCCTGCCACTGGGCAGCCTTGGGCTTCGCTGTCCCGCTGCCGGGCTCTGGATGCTGGGGTCCCACTGTGGTGCCCACTGTGGTGCCCACGACAGGGGACACCAGGGAGGGGGCAGCCGGGCTGCAGGAAAGGACCAACCACCCTCGCCCTCCTCTTACCTCCAAGCAGCACCGAGGCCTGAGAGGAATGCTTTTCTCAGCACGGTTCTGCTCTAGTTTCTCCCAGTTTGAGTTTAAAAAAAAAAAAAAAATGATCTCGGAGGGCCCCAGCCCAGGAAGGTGACTTCGCTTCACCTCAAAACCCGGTAACGGTTGAAAGACGTCATTCCTTATTTTTACATCTTCTCCCCGAGAAGCCTACAGAATTGTGCAGAAGACCTTTAGGAGGGAGGAAGAGTAAGTCATCCTCTTCTCCCTCCAGATGGGGCTGCAGCTGTCTGAGAACCTCCCTGGGGAGCCGCGGTGAGGTCTCGCGTTTGCCCCGAGTGGGGTCTCGCAGCTGCGCTTCTGAGAGCTGCCGGTGACAGAACCGCTTGTTTATGTCTAACCCGACTTATCTCTGAATGGATCAGAAGTTAAAAGGGATTCCAGCTTCCTTATCGGGGTCCTTATTAGGGAACCAGACCGTGACTGGGGGTGGTAGGAATGCACTTATTGGGAACTGCCTGTTCCTCCCGACTCCTTGCTATTTACTGGCCCTGGACTTTGTCCGACCTGTGGGGAGGCAGGCAGGAGCTGAGCCCCCCTCCCCGGGTGACAGTGAGGAGGGGGATGGAGAGGCTCGGGGTGGGGGGGGTCCAGGCAGGACCGCTGCCAGTGGAGAACACAGCATGGAGAGATTTTCCCCATATCAGTGATGAAGAGAGCGCATCCTGCTGTTACTCTTCCTCTGGTCTCCATCCCAATTTTTAGTCCCATTTCTATCCCCTTGTTCCTTGGGAACTTATTTAGGCACCAGCCCGGCTGGTTTTTGGGGGTGGGAGCTGGGTAGTGGAAGGACGAGGGCAAGTCTACAGCCTCAGATTTGCAGTCGTGTGGCAAACAAACCGACGGGAAAGGCTTAGAGCCGCTTCCCACATAACTCCTAGCGGGTTTCGGTTGGTTTTCTTTTTTCTTTTCCCCTGCTCTTAAGCTGCAAAATGCAAATCACAACATGAAATTATTTTATTTATGAATTTTAGTTTGTTTTTTTTTTTTTTTCTAATAAACGGCAATTTCTACCAGGAGTGTTTTCCATCAGCTCAGCAAGCAGAGCCCACCATCTGCCTGTTCCCGCTCGAATGCTGATGCTCTTAAGCTCAGTGTCCTCCCTGCCCCGCGATGCTGGCCCAGCAGAAATACCTGCACACACAGCAGCCTGCACAGCTCGCCGTTCCCACGGGATTTGTGCTCATCTTTTTCACTCCACAAAGAGTGTGTGTGTGTGTCCCCGTGTCCTGTCCCCTCTCCTTGCACCGTACCTCTTCCAACCCTCGCCTAAGCCCTGGAGGCAGCAGTTCAGAGCTGCTGGAGCCACATTAGCCCAGCTGAGCTGTGCTGGTTTTGGCTGGGGTAGAGACTCCAACGGCGACAAGAAAACCTTGATTTATTACTATTATTGGAGAAATCTTATTGCTCTGGAAGCCCGGGCTCCACACAAGCTGAGCCAGTCATGCAAGTCATAGAATGGTTAGAGGTAGGAGGGACCTTAAAGACCATCGAGTTCCAACCCTCCCCCTTATCCTGGGCAGAGACAAGTCCCCTCATTCCAAAGCACTGCCGCTCCTACCTGCTGAGCTGCTGCTTTTCCTGCAATAAGGTCCAGAAACGGGAGCCACACGCTCTGCGCATCCCGGCATCCATCCATCTGTCTGTCCATCCATCGCATCCTGCGAGCAGGACCCTCCTGCCCGCCAAGCGCAGCCCCAGGGCTCCGGGGAGGAGGATGGTTGGCTTCGTATCGCAGCCAGCGCGTCTCTCGAGCTGAACATTCTGGGTCTTCTCCGCTTCTCCTGGAGAGAAGCGGCTGCAGCTGCAGGAACAGAGGCTGCTCGGGCTCCCGGGGCGAGGACAGACGGCGAAGGTGGCGGTGGCACATCTGTCGGCGCCCTGGTGGCCCTGCTGAGCTAAAGACTCGCACAAGAACACGGCGAGAAACGTAGTTGTACTTCCATCGCTCCAACGATCGATGCCGGCGCATAATGGGCTGCGTTCATCGCTCTTACCAGCAGGTGCAGACAGCAACATTTGCCTATTTATGTCAAGCCCTGATTACTGGATTATATGTAAAACAGGTCTTTCTTGCAAGGAAAACAAGGAGGGGGTTGGGGGGCGGGGGGGGACAGAAAGAAAAGTCAGCTGTGAGTCATCCAAGGCAGCAGTGCGATACCAGCCCGAAGGAGCTGCGCTGGGCTGGGCACCAGCTGGCAGCAGCAGGACCCGCTCACCCTCCCGCTCCTCCTTTTCCCTCGGAGATGGGGAAGGGAGGCAGGAGCTTCGTCCCAGCCCTCAGGACCCTCGGGGCTGTCAAAACACATCCAGGGAGAACAGAAATACCAGCGGCGGTGGCGGAGGCTGGATGGGTTTTCCTGCTGGATATGATGCCGTGCTCCTCGGTGATGGAGAGGGAGGTGGGCCAGTTGTGTCCATTGGAGGGATGGAGGAGCATTGATGTAGGAGGAAAAGGGCAGCAGGAATGGTCCAGCAGTGCAAGGAAATTCAACCTTCCCCATGCTTAGAGGAAGAGAATGTCTGGAACTTGTGGAAGAAGGGTCTCGGTGAAGAAGGCTGCAGAAGGTCCAGCTCCAGGGACTTGCTGGTGGGTGCTGATACAAGAAGTCTCTCTTTGTGCTGTGAGGGGAGCATCCGTGTGGTGCTTGTGGCCACCATCCTTCCCCTCCCCTCGTAGGGATGGTGGTCATCCCCAGCTCTCATGGGGCAATGGCACAATAATAACAACGCCTCTCCTCCACCTTCTCCACCAAGGATGCCGGGAAAGCTGGCAGCCAGCGACAGGGGTGACCTCCACGGGCTGTGCCTGGAGCCAGGCCAGCAGGCAGCTCGGGAGGAACAGGCTCTTCTCCCTGCCAGCAGCAGGCTGCGGTGGTCGGCAGATTTGTTTTTGTCGCTTATCCTCGGGCTTTCCCCACAAGGACGAGGGCTGGGGCTGTGGAGTCTCCCAGTCCTTCTTTTTGGGCTTGGATCGGGCAGGTTTGCCACCCGTTGCTGCCAGGGACGCATCCTTTCAGGACTCTTTATGAGGGAGCGGAGCCACAGGAGGAGGGGGAAGGGTTTGACAGTGGAAGAGGGGAGATTGAGATGAGATCTGGGGAAGAACTTCTTTGCTGTGAGGGTGGTGAGGCACTGGCCCAGGTTGCCCAGAGCAGCTGTGGCTGCCCCATCCCTGGAGGGGTTCAAGGCCAGGCTGGATGGGGCTTGGAGCAACCTGGGGTGGTGGGAGGTGTCCCTGCCCAGGGCAGGGGGTGACACTGAGTGGCCTTTCAGGTCCCTTCCAATCCAAACCGTTCTTATTGTGCCATTGCCCCATGAGAGCTGGGGATGACCACCATCCCTACGAGGGGAGGGGAAGGATGGTGGCCACAAGCACCACACAGATGCTCCCCTCACAGCACAAAGAGAGACTTCTTGTACCAGCACCCACCAGCAAGTCCCTGGAGCTGGACCTTCTGCAGCCTTCTTCACCGAGACCCTTCTTCCCCAAGTTCCAGACATTCTCTTCCTCTAAGCATGGGGAAGGTTGAATTTCCTTGCACTGCTGGACCATTCCTGCTGCCCTTTTCCTCCTACATCAATGCTCCTCCATCCCTCCAATGGACACAACTGGCCCACCTCCCTCTCCATCACCATCGGCTCCTCACTGCCATTTCTCCAGGAAGGAGCTAAAGCAGATGATGGTGTTTTACTCATTTAACCCAGAACCTGCAATTGCTCCCCAGGGCTTCACCAAGCCTGCCCAGCCCCACCTCTGGTACCTAATGACCATCCATAACCTGCTGACACACAAAGCCTTTTCAGCCCTGCTTCTCTCCCCTTTGACCATATATAATCCTACCTCTAATTCCGACGGGGGCCAACGCACCCAGCCACCTCCACCCGACTGCCTCAGCCCAGCCTTCTTCTCCTTCAGTTCTCCCCTAAAGAAAACCGACCACCTGGAGTAGGGGATGCAAGCCAGCGTGGCCTCCAGGAGCTCACGGGCACAAGGTCTCGCCTCTTCAAAGCCCAAACACTGGAAAACCAGAGAGATCCAATATTGAGGTAAGGGGTAAAAGCAGGTTATTCCCAAGATGCCACACAGGGAAGGGGGTGAAGGGGATATTTCCCAGCCCAAAGGAGAGGGAAGTGTGTGTCCCCAGCAAAGGGGCTC
>VZRU01006545.1:3907-17789 GCA_013398155.1 Pedionomus torquatus | reverse complement strand
GTGGATGTAGATTAATTGGTAATTTAGTACAAACTCAGTGGGTTTGTGTTCAGGAAAGGGTTTCCTTCCCTCACTCCTGACTTGTAGGACAGATCATAAAATCATAGAATGGTTAGAGTTGGAAGGGACCTTCAAGATCATCCAGTTCCAACCCCCCTGCCCTGGGCAGGGACACCTCCCACCACACCAGGGTGCTCCAAGCCCCATCCAGCCTGGCCTTGAACCCCTCCAGGGATGGGGCAGCCACAGCTTCTTGGGGCAACCTGGGCCAGGGTCTCACCACCCTCACACCAAAGAGGTTCTTCCACACATCTCATCTCTATCTCTCCTCTTCCAATTTAAACCCCTTCCGCCTTCTCCTGTCCCTCCACTCCCCGACCAAGAGTCCCTCTCCAGCTCTCCTGGAGCTCCCTTCAGATCCTGGAAGGGGCTTTAAGGTCTTCCTGGAGCCTTTTCTTCTCCAGATGTAAGACCATTGCTGTCCTCAGCAGGTATAACATGATTTCACAACAACTCTGGTGCAATGCAGTTGAATTCAGCGGCATCGCTCAGATTTGTGCTGCTGTTAGATCAGAATCAAACCCACGCCGGGCAAATCAACCAGCGTTTCCAGGCTGGGGAACGCAGACTGGAGTAATTTTGGAGACAATTAAGAACAGAGGCATGGATTCTCCCCATATTGAACAGCAATGTCAGTGTCCAACATCTGGGCTGCGTGATCACAAGGGAACAGAACAGCACAGGGTGGATTAACCCTCGGTCTGAGTCCCCTTTGCCTCCTGATCTTGGGTTTGAAAAAGCAGTTTGGCCTTGACATTGGCAGCTGGAGGAATTTATTAAGACATTTTACTACAGCAACAGACTGCTATTAAAAAAATGCCGGTTTTGGGGGTGCAATCTTACCATCTAAAGCACAATTTAACTTTGGCTGCAGCCACACACAGATCTAAAAATGCTCCGGGGGGGCCACCACGGCTAGCAGATCTCCGCTCTGGGCTAAGAGCACTGTCGAGGGTCACTCTTTTAGCAGAATCTGCCCTTTTTGATGGCATCAGGAGTGCGTTCAGCCATGGGCGGGCACACACACTGTGTCAGTTTGCAGCTGGTGTCACAGCTCTGCCGCTTGGATGGAGAGAGGCGGGTGATTTCTCCAGTGACTACGCTTGGTTTAGCCCCTGCGATTCCTCAGCAGCCACAAGCGCCGTCTCCCGGAGTGATCCCAAACCGTAAAAGTAATATTTAAGGGGATGGCTGCAGCCGTGCAGAAAGTACACAGAGGAGAGACGGCAGGAAGAGCCACGTCTCAAGGAATATATTTAAAAGCAGCAGAAATAGGCTGACTGCGTTTTGTTATCTCATGTTCTAACTTGAAATCCTTCCTTCAGCAATCTTTTTTGATAACTTAACTTTAAAACCCACAGTGGTGCTGACACTTCCCAGCGTCTGCTGCCACGTCTTGCTTTGGAACTGAGTGTGGTGCTCACCGAAGCCGGGTTTACGGACGTCACATTAATAGTCAAATATCCAAAGACAGATAAACATTCAGGAGCTATGGTTCAAAGGACCAGGTGCCAACACGTGCATATTATTCTCATAATTCAGGCAAACATATGGTTATTTTAAGAGGATGTATACACCCCAAGGCCAGTTGGGCACCAACATATGGTTGGAGCTGTACTCACTATACAGGACAATGTGCAGGCAGTTAGACACCAGTGGAATCTGGTACCTGCTTTATTAAATTCAGGTCTTCTCCTGCCAGTGGTCCTGATTACTTTCTCCATACCCATGGAGAGGAGGGGAGAGGNCCTCTAATCATTTGACTGTCAGAAGGTTTTGTTTGCTTTGCCTTTTTTTATTTGATTTGTTTGTTTTTCTTACACCATTACATATGTACATGTTTTTCCACACACAGCCAGATAAAAAAAGAAAAAAGAAGAAAAGAGAAAAAAAAAGAGAGGGGAGAGGGGAGAGGGGAGAGGGGAGAGGGACCTCCTCCTAGCCCTGGTTCCAACAGAGTAATGCTTCATGAATCCTCTGCAGTGCTCCAAAACAACGAGCACAGAGAAAATTCACATTGCAAAGGGAAAAAAAAACAAAAAAAAAGAAAAAAAAAAGGATATATTGGATGATTTTGGGAAGCTTCCTTTTACACTGCTCACCAGCACCATGCTCTGGGCTTCCTGCATGGTGGGGACCAACCCTGAGAGCACGGGGGTACTCACCAAGGCAGGGTAGGAGGGGTAACCACGGCACTTGGCCCACACAAGCTCCAGGGGCTCCAGCTCAGCCTGGGTCTCCAAGGACATCAGGAGAGTCCTGCCTAAGGAGAGGAGGAGACACGGCTTAGTCCTAGCAAGAGGGTCACGGTAACATGGATAGCTCATGCTGGACTAGCTCCTGGCGTGGACTGAGACCCGCTCCCCCTGGTTGCGATGGACATCAGCCCTGTGGTGCGGTGGGAGGGGAGCAGGGGGTTCCCCAAAGCGGGGCTGAGGAGCAGCCGTGCCCACCTGAGCCACTGTAATCAGAGTCTCCGTTGCCACCTTCCAGGAAGGGCACCCGGGAAAGAGCCGGCTTCCCTCGACTTCGCTTGGGAGGCATCAAACCACTGTTAGAAAAACACAGAAAAGCAGCTATTAGGAGAAAACAGGTTACCCTTGGAAACAAAGCCAAGTAAATGGATTCCTCAGCTCGGTTTAAAATACAAAATTACTGTACTGGTGCACCCTCAACAGAACAGAACGCTGAATTCTTGAGCTGAAGGCTGGGGCTCACAGCCCAGAGGAGAGGGGAGAGATGAACAAGTGGATGGGTGTCCCACCTCAGAGAAGAGCTGGAGATGCTCCTCAAAGGGCTCAGCATGTTCTAAGGGAAATAATTTACTGGGGCACCATGTGCTTCCCAGAAGCTGATTGGGGAGGTGGGATCACTGATGCAGGGAAAAAGCCCTCAAACCCAAATATGCTCCTCCAAACACAGGAGGAGCATATTTTGTCCTTTGTCATGGCCACAAAGGCCTTTGTGAGCAGATTTATAATGGAAACATTAATCAAACTTTAGCTGTAACTGCAAAATTATACACCTCTTTTGACAGCTAACATTTAGGATCACTCTGCACAGCAGAGCTAAGTTTTTATGCAAATTCTGCTCCCGGGATTCAACCCTGCTGCAGAGTAATTCACTATTAGTTCTAAATTGGAGCCCCAGTCCTGAAAGTAGGTGTGAACGGGGAGCTTTATGATTTTAAATGCCCAATTGACACTGCAGGCTTGAGATCTTCCAGGACTAACCAAGCACAGGCATCAGGAGTAAGAATAAAAATCCTGACCATATTTCTCTAGTGATGGGTCATCAAAGCAGAGGGCAACAACATGTTCAAGGCACTGAAGATATTATGAAGACTATCAACCTGGAAAGTCTTGTTTCTCCCTGTCCTGGATGATCTTAGCCATCAAGGTCAAATGCTCTCAGCCTGGCACTCACACAACACAATTCTGACACGACACAACAGGTTTTACCGTGCTGTGAAAGGGTTGTGGAATGACTTGAGGCAGTGACAGGAGGCCTGGATGGGTAAGTAAGACCAGAAAATGGATCTGGTACCCATGAATGCCTGCTGCATCTCACCAAACAAGGATTCCTTTGCTTTAAGTCTGCTCAGTCCTGTCTGAAGGGCCCAGTTCTGCTTTTCAACCCCCCGAGAAGAGGAAAGCAGCAATTCTGTAGGCGGTAGAAGTTCAGATTCACCCACAGGGCTGGGCTGGACATCTGAGCTCAAGGTTTTTCTAGCTTTGGCTCTCAAGTACTGCAAGAAGGTGTGCATCAGCAGAGAGGATATGTAGGAGTCAAGAAATAGATGTGTAACAGATACTCAGTTTGCTTGCAAAAAACCCAAGCTCTGCTTTTTGGGACCTACAGCTTAAGAGGACGGGGTGGAAGCCAAGATTTTTCTCTACACACAAATAAGTAACAATTTGAGCTGGTTTGGGCAAAGAAGTCAAATGATAAAACCAGGCAGATTAATCCAGACACAGATGGTGTTCTGGGGAATGGTTTCGCACTTACCTGCAGGCTTCAAACCCCAGTCTACCGCCCAGGCCAGAGCTGCACTCGGAGTCAGAGCCGCTTTCCAGGTGCTTTGCGAAGCCATTTGTCACTGCTGCTGAAGGAAAAAAATGGGAATCAGCCCAAAAAGAGCAGCAGCAACATAAAGAGACACCACCAAAGCTCAGGCAGGATCACTGTCCTTTGTGGCTCACAGCCACAAAGATGCTGAGGGAAATCCTGTGCAGAATTCCCCAGACTCAACTACAACCCAAAGGTGACTAATAAAAGGTATTTCTACTCCAGCACATGAAAAAATAGGCTGTTTCTTAAGAAGGAACTGCTGGAGAAGTGCCCAGGGATGGTACAGGAGAGCTCCATGCAGTGTCCTGCTCACTGGGCAAGGCCAGGGTCCAGGAAATTAACTACTTGCCCATCCTGGAAAAGATGTGGAGGTTTCACGCTGGCTGATACGGACCTCTCCCTGCCTCAGCCCATGCCTGGCTGCTGGGCTGGTCTCTGCCCACAGGAGCAGGTACAGAAAACCACAGGTTCCTTGCTGAGAGAAAACTGCTCTAGGAAAAACTCATTGCTTCAGTTGCTGGAAATGAGATCTTCCAGTGGATAGAGCTGACATTGGGGAAGCAAATTCCCCCTGGGTAGAAGGCCCTGGGATTCCCACTCCCTCAGCCTTATCTCACAGTTTCCAAGGGTAGAGAAGGAAGAGGAATTCCAAGGAATTACCTCTCTGTCCTGCCTGCCTGGGTGACTTCTCTCCGTCGCTCTCGCTGCAGCTCCTGCTCTGTGGCCGCTTCCGAGCGGGTCGTTCCCCATGGCCCTCCCCATTCTCCAGGGAGCAGTCCAGGCCTCTTTGCAGCTTCACCCCATTCTTAGCTTTTTTAAAAAGGACAGATGTCCGTCGGCCCACGCCGCTGAAGGGCGGGCTGGAAGGGGCGTCTGCGGGTGGCAAGGTCAGTCCGTTGAGGCCATTGTCGCTGAGCAGGCGCTGGAAGGCCTGGCTCTCCCGCTGCAGAGCCTTCTTGTCGAAGATCTCCCGGTCTGACATCACCCTTTTCTGCAGCTGATTCAAGGACTTGCTTTCACTGATGGGTTTGAGCGTCGGAGGGTCCTGTAAAGAGTCCGTGTCTGAGAAGGAAGGTGCAGGTCCCGTGGGCTCCAAGGTTGGAGGGTGCGGGGGCTTGGCATCATCTGCTAAAGGAATGAAGAATCTGCTTGAACATTTTAGAAGGAGTTATTCCCCAAACCACCAACACCATTCCCGTGTTTCACCAGGGCCACCAACAGGAGAAACAACAGGTGCTGAGTGTTGACATGCACTGGGCGAGCTGGAACTAAAATCCTGCTGCAACCACTCACCTTTATCCCCTTCCTCATCCCCTTCCTCATCCCCTTCCCTGGGTGAATTATCCAGCCCCTCTTCCTGCTGCACAGACTCCCCATTGGGCATGGTCTTGTTCTGCTGCTGGGCCAGTTTCTGCCGAACGGAGTTGATCTCCCGTCTCAGGAGCCGGACGCGCCGCGTGCGGGCACCACTAGAGCGCATGGTGCTCACCATGTCCAGCTTCTCCAGCAGCTCCTTCAGCTGAGCCTCCAAGGAGAGGTGAGCCCGGTTCTCCGGGAGAAGGATGTTATCCACTGCAGGAAAAGAGAGCGTAGCAGTGAAGGGGAGGAGTAAGGCTTCTTGCACAAGCATTTGGGAGCACTGCCATGCTTAGTTCCCACTGCTGCTATTCATGAACCAACTGTTTTAGTTCAGGGATTTAGGAATTGTTAACCTTGGAGCTCAGACATCCTCTGGCTAAAGAGCAGCTGATTTAACTTGCACCACCCTCCAGTTCCCATTACTGTCCCACGGGCAGCAGTGAAAGGACACATCTGCACCCACATGAGACACCTCATACTCCAGGTCCTTGGCAGAAACCTACTTCATTGCCAGATTAAATGACAAAAACAAACCACAACAGAAGTGGCTAAAACATAAAATGTTTGCCATTCCTCTAGCTCTGCTGAAGGGCTGGCATCCAGCGGAGGAGGGTAGACAGCCGAGGGCTCTGCTACCACACACCAACACAAATTTCACTTCATCCGCATCCAAGAAAACGGAGCACAGGCTGCGAGCTCTGCGTGCTGGATTAGCCAATTTAGCCAAGTTCTTCCACTAATTCTTTGGAGCTGCACCTCAAGAAAGCTACAGGAATGGAGATGTTGTGAATGGAAAGTCTCAGCCAGGAGGACTGCTTGGATTCCAGGACCTTAACTCCACATCACCCCCTCCATCTAACCCAGGTGCTCTATATCTTGTCAATTTACAATTAAATGTATGAGCTTTCCTCCAAGCAAAAAAAAAACCACCTTTGCACCATTCTTTAAAATACCAAGCTTGTACTACAGCCACAGCACCAATCAAACAGCACGGGCACTCAGACATGCCCTAAGAGAGCTGGAACTAAGCTTCACCGAGCTCTGAGCTCTCAGCTCACCTGCTCTTGGAGGCCATGAAGGAGTCAGATATATGTTTAGGTAAATAAATGGTTAGAAAAATTCTTGTATGCTGAACAATGGCTGTGCTTCTCATGCAGGCTGGAGTGACATGCTCAGAACGAAGGATATGGTTACGATTTGCCTGGAAATCAAAGGTTACTAAACACTCACCATCCTCCCAAGAAAAGCGGTAAAAGTCCTCGGTTTTGGGTGACTCGGGCAGGTGAATCCCCACATCAGTGTCAAAGCCAATGTTTTCAGCCTGCCGCCGTGCATGACGCAATATCGCTCCTCCGAGGTCTCTGAGCCGGACAGCTGCTCGGTGGAAAATCGTGTCTTTAGCATTATACCTCATGCAGTTGGTAACTATAAGGTTAAAGTCTTCCTCAAACTCATCCAATGTTCGGTACAGGTGGGACTCCAGCTTCCGCCTCATGGTGGAAAAATCCATTGGGTTGGAAATGAATTCCAGGTAATCTGGAACCTAAACATATAAAACCTGTACAATTACAAAAACCATTTACTAGGCCAACTAGAGCGCATCCATCATAAGCACTCTTAATGCTGCCCTTTCCACCGGCAAGGGACAGTGCCAGCAGCTCATTTCTCTGTCACCCAGTCAAGGCAGACTGGCTCTGCGAAACACTACTTGGTGAAGACGTGTAGAAGCTTCCAGAAAACAATAACCCTCTTTTGGTCCGGAAGGACCCCCACATCGCGAGTCCTCTTTGAGATATTCTTTAGCCCACCAGCAGCTTGGGACAAGGTGGATTGTGCTTCTGCCAGCACATGAGCTTCTGCCCAGCAATACGTCGTCTACAACCCATTAAGACACCTCTAGGAAAGAGACTTGCCTCGTCCAGGTTAACAGGCTCTGCGAAGATCTGGGCAGCGTCCTTCTCCTGCAGCAGGTCCAGCGTTGTGCGCAGAAGGACGTTGAAAGGGGTGAGCTGTAGCTCCATAGCAGCCTGCTGAACCTTCACCTGGGACCGGGAAAACAGCCATGAGCACAGTCAGCGAGGACGGGGTACCCGAGTGGTGTTTCCCTCCAGTTTCTCCTGAATCATCACCTTGGCTCTACCCAGAGATGGAAACCTCAGGTCATCACACCCCTGGTCAGGTGGAGTCACCGCTGAAGAATTCGTGGTGAACACCCCGTCCCTTCCATGCGCAGGAGGCGCATTAACACCCAGCATTTTGCAGAGTTGAACTGCGCACTCCAACCTTTTTGTACAGGGAACCCCTGTCTATCCGATCTCACGAAGCCAAAAGAAGAGAAAACCCCATAAAATTAAAAGGTAACACAACTAAAAAGGAAAACAGGAAGATGCTTTTCGTGCCTGGTAAATTACCCTGTAGAACTCCCTGCCTTGAGATACCATTATGCCAATTAGCAACATTATACAAAAGTCAAAAGTATGTAGGCGTTTACATGAACAACATCCACAATTAGACTACAGAGCATAAACAAAGTTTAAGATAGAAGCTCTCACACTTTGAGGCAGAAGCCAAATAACAGCCGCAGTTAGATGTTTACAAATTCCTAACACAGTTTCTTAGATCCCTTATGAAGTCTCTAATACCTGTTGATTTCAAGCAAACAAGTCATAGCACCGGTTTGATCTCTTACAACTGAAACTCTATTCAAATGAGGCTGGAAGAGGATAGAAGAATTTCTCTTTCTCCTTTAACATTTTAATTTCTTTGATCTTATAATCCCTCATTATGTCATTAAATCAACCACTTTGGTAGCGAAGGAAAACACGTCTGTTTACATAAAGAAAACTGTGCTCAGCAACAAGACACCATCAATGTGAGAACAAATGAAGACAGATATAAAGACCACACTTTTCCCCATAAAACAGGACTGACTGAAGGCTCTGGAGCATCCTTCAGCCAAAAACTGGGCTGGGAGAGACCTCTGGGATACCCTTATCCTTTTATAAAGCACACCGTTCAACAAGCTTTTATGGATTTAGCCAACTGCAATATGGCTATATGATATCAAAAGTAAACAGAAACAAAGCCCAACAGTGATTTTTTTTTTTTTTTTTCTGATCCTCCTACCTAAAATATGTGCACGCAGCAAGCAGGGTTGAGCCACTGCTGTAGATGAGGGACAACGTAGCAAATGAACCAGAGCTGGCATCAAAACAACTCCAGCAATGCTGTGGGCAATTTCTGGCCACAAAAAAGAACGGCTTGCAGAGGGGCTGTGATCCCAGAGGATGCTGCTTTCCCTCTGCTGGGCTCCCTGCAGACAAAAGGAGCACCCAGGGGCAGGGAGAGCACCCAAGCAGCGCCCGAGGCCAAGGGTGCAGGCACCCCCTGTGCAAGGAGAGTCTTTCACAAAGCCATCGTGGAAAATACTCATGGCAGAGAGCGCCATTGCGGCTGCAGCACCCAAGCAGGTGCGGCAAGGAAAGACCCTCAACAGACAAAGCCGGCAAGTGTGAGAAGTAACTGATGCAGCTCTGGAAAACTGCACATAGATTGAAGAGGAAAGTGGAAAACGGCTTTCATTTCAGAAGACTGCCTTCTTCTCAAAACTGTACTTCAGAGGACAAAACACAGGAATTTTTAACTTTAGAAATGAAGAATTGTGATTTAGATCTCTCTCTGTGACAGGTGTTACCAAACTCCTGAAATGAGCATTAAAGGAGATCCAGCTTCTACTCTGCAAAACACCCGCTCCATGCCCAAGAAACAGAAGGGGTGCCGTAGAGAAGGGTGGCAGGAATAAACTTCCCACTAGTTACACAAACCTATTTTCCCCACGTTCTGGAGCCCAGCCCTGGTTCTGAGGGCAGAAGCTGAGCAGCACGAGGCTGTGACCGACACAGGGAGAGATGGCTGTTCTGCACATCTGAAAGTCAATCTCTAGGAAAAGGTTCAAGAAAAACCATCGTGTTCCTCCCCTGCCTCCTACAGCACCAGCTGCTCACACGGGACCGGAGCTAAGGGCAGCAACTCGACAGCCAGGTCTCCCTACCTGCTCCCGTTTGAGTTTTTCCCTCTTGCGGATCAGCTCGATGAGCAGCCGGGCCCGCTCCAAGTCATGCCGCAGTTTTTGCCAGTACTTCAGCTCTTCTTTCACTGCACTGGTTTTCTCATCCTGCTCCTTCTGTAAAAGAGAACAGTGGGGTGAGATGAAAAACACGACTGGCTTCCCGTGCTTCCTCGTTTCTAGGCCACCCCCACGAATAGTCTTCCTCCTCTCTACTTGTTTCTTGTTCAAAACTACATCTCCTCCTTCCTGCAGCATTTAGGAACACAACATCAGCTTTTCTGGATTTTATGTCACCTCCAAAGTTAGGCCTAAATGGTACTGTAGATACACTCCGTTAACACACTTCATTCCACGCTCATTTCCACCCTCCCTGCTTTTATATCCAAATTCATTCCAGAAGCTGAAAATCCTTTCTGTTGGCTGCAATGCATCGAAGAGGCAGCCCAAAACACCAAGTGTATAAGCCAGGATGAGCAAAAGCATGGGGGAAAAAAGAATCATAGAATGTTTAGAGTTGGGAGGGACCTCAAAGATCATCCAGTTTCAACCCCCTTGCCATGGGCAGGGACACCCCCCACCAGACCAGGTTGCTCAAAGCCCCATATTATTATTATTATCATCATCCTATTATCAGCTATTATCATCCTCTTTATAACCAATAAGAATTAGAGGCACAGCCAGAGATTCACCAAAACACAAAGGAACAGCCAACGCCGGGAGATGAGCTCACACCTTCCAAGACACAGCTCAGTGGCTTCCCAACGCAAACCATCCTCCCTCTCCTAAATCTGTAGCTTCTCAAATGGCTTTGAGGACATAAGCTGAAGTGCACACGCTTTTGCACAGTTGCCAAGAGTGGACAACTGTTTAACGAGATCTTGATGGTTTATATCTATAGGACATTTGTTTTTAAGAAGTCACTTATACGTTAAACTGCCAGCTTAATACGCCAAGGAAATGCTGCACTTCCCCAAGCTCCAGGCTGATGAGTGGGAAATTCTTGGAGTTATTCATACAAACCAAAACCCTATAAATTCCTCTAGCTACAGTAAAAATATACACACACAAGGTGCACGAAGCCTCCCGCCAGGCTGTGTTAGAGGGTAGCGTCCAACTGCTTCAATACTTCAACCGCTTCTTGTGCCACAGAGCATGGGGTGACTCTGGACACCAGCTCAGAGGAGGAAGCAAAGGAGTCCAGAGCTGGGGATTATGGCTAAACTTCCATATGAATAGCCACGGGAGGGTCGGAAATTGAAGCAGCGGGAAGAATGACCCAAACTGGAATTTGGCCAGGAGTGTGGAGCTAACACCCATTTTCTCAAGGAGGGGATCTTTAATCACTTGTGAGGAACGTGGTTTTATGATTCATCTACAAGATCAGTCCACCAAGAACCCATCAGGCCCTTGCACAATCCTGGGTTTCCTGACTCAGGGGGAAAACTCCTACCTGCTAGTTCATCAACACCAATTTTAGTGGCACAATGGATATGCCACTGATAACTCAGCTCTTCAGGCATGAACATACCAAGAGGAGACCAAGAGAGACTGAAACTGGGTCACCCTCTGATCCTTCCACCTTCAATCCCCTTCCCAGCTGCGCATCAAGCACATTTCCCCCAAGAATATGAGCTCTCCATCCTTCCAGGTGGATTCAGCTGGAGACCAGTACCTGCTCAGCGTTCCTCTGGGACTGGAGGTGTGAGTGCAGGCGCCGGATGAGGGGCACCCCGTTCCTCGCCTGCCGCTTCAGCAGCCAGTAGTTGTGGAGCCGCTGCATGAACTGGTTCTTCCTCTGGAGAGAGAGGCCGCTGCAGATCTTGTTCAGCCTAAAGGAAGCAAAAACAGGTGCCGTGGAGACAACTGCAAAGCAAATCGTGACTCTGCAGACACTGGTGATACCAAGTTCCTGTGTTGTGTCAGTGCAGGCTCTGAACTAGATGTGCAACTGGTACAACCTGGGATCTCCCCACTGTAAAGACATATGTGCCTATTTTATACAATATATACCCATTTTCATAGAATCACTAATTGTCCGAGTTGGAAGGGACCTTCAAGATCATTGAGTTCCAACCCCCCTGCCCTGGGCAGGGACACCTCCCACCACACCAGGTTGCTCCAAGCCCCATCCGGCCTGGCCTTGAACCCCTCCAGGGATGGGGCAGCCACAGCTTCTCAGGGCAACCTGGGCCAGGGTCTCACCACCCTCACACCAAAGAAGTTCTTCCCCAAGTCTCAGCTCAATCTCCCCTCTTTCATTTAAAAACCATTACATTTTTAGGGTAATTTCAGAAGCAGTTTGGCTGCAGGTTCTCACCAAGCACTTGCCCCAGCACAAAGTACATAATTCAGTGCCCAACCTTAATTTCAAATCATCCACCTACAACACTCACCTGTAAGAGGGGATTTGTGCAACTGTCACCATGGGCACAGACGAACGCCCGTTTGTCACATCACCCGGCTCCTTTTTGATCTTCTGCTTCAATTTCACTTGGTTCTTTTTCAGCGACCCTTTGGGAGGGCCAGAATTGGCTTCCTCCCCCGCCTCCTCCTTCACAGTGTCCTCCTGCCTCTTGCCACTGGCAGCTGGAGCCCCTTTTCTCACTGTCCCGGGTGGGGAATGACTCTCACAAAAGGCAGTCTTGCGCACGGTGAACGTCGTGCCATTGATGCTGGTTTCTCTCATGGGTTCGATCTTCATGAAGAGACCAGCCCGCTGGGCACAGGTGACATGGAAGGCAGTGTAACAGTTCACCTTGTGGCACTGGATAGCAGCTCCCATGCCCTTCTGCTTGCAGATATAGCATGTGAGCTTCCACCGAGCCTGGGGGATGTCATTTATCCCTTCGATGGGCTCCAGGAACACAGTGTTTGCAAAGCAGACCTCTGGGATCCAGATGGCACAAACCACGTGAGCCCAGCGGCCATCGCTGGTCTGCTTGAAGGCTCCACCTTTGTTGGGGCAAAGGACACAATCCACAGGGCGAGAAGGGGACTGTAAGCAGCAGCGGCAAAGCCACTGCCCCTCGGGGATATAGGGCACACCGTAACACTCCTGGTGCACGGCCAGATTGCAGATATCACAGAAGAGGATGACGTTGCTGTTGTGACACTCATCGTCCATGCAGACGCAGCAGAAGGCGTCCTCATCGATGAGGGACTGCTGAGCCCCGTTGTTCCGGCTCTCCAGGTAGGACTCCTTTTCCAGCCGGTCCACAAGCAGCTCAAAAGTGTCAGCAGAAACTGTCCCATAACCATCATCCCTTCTCTTCTCGTTGACCATTTCCAACCACGCCAGATCCTCCTCGTCCATGTCATACTCCACCTCAACGTCCAAGTCCTCAGGAGGCTTTTCGATGTACCGGTAGTAGGCGGCAGGGAGAGGGGGGGCATCTGGCTGGCTGAAGAAGTCCACCACGCGGAAATTGGGCTGGGGCAAGTGTAAAGATGTCCCTGGTGCATGTTTGGAGCAGGGCTCCTTCTTCTTGCCTTTGGAAGGTGTTTTCTTAGATTTGGAAGGGAAAAGGGGCTGCTCGCTGTTTTCCTTGTTGCTGTTGCACTCTGTGATGTCCTGGGCAGTCAATTCGTCCTCTGTGATGATTTTTAAGGGATCGTAAATGCTGATGCGATGAAGCCGCCCATCGATGTCTACCTCCACGATCCGCTGGGCCTGAGCGTAGGTCAGGGTCTCCCGAGTCGGTGAGCACTTGAGGCTGTAGGGTGAGGGAGAACGTCTCCCTTCCAAGTTCTGCCGGGACCTCCTCCGAGGCTTCCTCATCGCTGCGGTCCAGGGACCCTGGAACAAAACAGGACAGCGGACGGTGTAAGCCAAGGAGACATGCAAGTAGCAGCACAAGTTCAAAAACTCAATGTGAACATTTCTGTTAGAGACTCCAGCAATTTCAGTCTTGCTGAGGCCTCTTCACCTTCTTACACACAAGCAGGTAAGGGATATATCAACCATTTCTTGCAGTGTGTATCACAGCGATGCACAGCATCCTCCAACCTTCTCTATTTACCTGCCAAGAGGTGCATATACCCCCACACAACCAAACGAGAAGAGCTGAAATATAGTTTATATAAATTAAGCACAGCATCCAAAGAGTCTGCTGGGCTTTCAGCGCAGCGAAACCTTCAGATCCCCCAAAATTCACTGATCGCATCTGCTTGCACCGTTCACAAAGTTCACACGGGCCAAGGAGTTCTCTGTTCTTTTGCCCGTAGCTTTTCTCTTCTATCCCCAAAGGCACACAGAATGTGCTGGACTTTTTCCAGACAGAAAAGAAAACACTGCTCCTGGCCTGGGAAAGCAACTCCTACTTT
>VZRU01006544.1:70953-89169 GCA_013398155.1 Pedionomus torquatus | reverse complement strand
AAATGGCATGAAGTTCAACCAAGCCAAGTGCAGGGTCCTGCACCTGGGATGTGGCAATCCCAGGCACAAATACAGGTTGGGCAGAGAATGGCTGGAGAGCAGCCCTGAGGAAAAGGACTTGGGAGTGCTCATGGATGAGAAGCTCAACATGAGCTGGCAGTGTGCACTGACAGCCCAGAAAGCCAACCGCATCCTGGGCTGCATCAAAAGAAGTGTGGCCAGCAGGTCATGGGAGGTGATTCTGCCCCTCTACTCTGCACTCATGAGACCCCTCCTGGAGTACCATGCCCAGTTTTGGAGTCTTCAGCACAGGAAGGACATGGAACTGTTGGAATGGGTCCAGTGGAGGGCCACAAAGATGATTAGAGGGGTGGAGCACCTCTCCTATGAGGACAGGCTGAGGGAGTTGGGGTTGTTCAGCCTGGAGAAAGAGGGCTCCAGGGAAACCTTCTAGCAGCCTTCTGGTATTTGAAAGGAGCCTACAGGAGAGCAGGAAAGGGACTCTTTGTCAGGAAGTGTAGTGATAGGACAAGAGGAATTGGAATTGGGGAGATTTGGAAGAGGGGAGATTTAGATTAGATATCAGGAAGAGATTCTCTCCTGTGAGGGTGGTGAGGCACTGGAACAGGTTGCCCAGAGAAGTTGCGGCTGCCCCACCCCTGGCAGTGTTCAAGGTCAGCGTGGATGGGGCTTTGCGCAACCTGGTGTTGTCCCTGCCCATGGCAGTGGACTTGGAACTTGATGATCTTGAAGGTCCCTTCCAACTCTAACCATTCTATGATTCTAAATTTAAAGGTGTTTTTAAGGTAGGTTTTCCTGATGGTCCAGAAGAACCCACATTAGCCTGAAAAATCAGTGTCACTAAAACAAAATAACCCCAAATCCAAATGGTTTGTTTTCAGATGAAATTGTTACCTGAACCAGATAACCGCATGGGTGTGATGGGTTGAAAATGTGTGGCTTGGATAGGCAGGAGAAATTAAGACCATATTGTTTCAGATTCACATCGGTTTTAAGGGCAGTGTGAGGGTGTTTTTAATGATTGGCTAAAGCCATGTGAGTTCATGCTGCTACCAAAACATAAAGTTAAGATTACTGTGAGCTTATAATAGTACCAGGTAATTGTACTGTTAGGTATTGTAAACTCTTCTAAAATCAAGATAGTCAAGCTTGAACTAGTCAATGTATTTTATTTTTTTTTAAATATAAACTTTTTCTTCGATCTGCACAGGGAAACACCTAACTTCTGATTCAGCAGCAGCCATATATTTTTTCTTAACATCTCCTTCTTTCTTCCCTGCGGACTAGTCACTTTTAAAGGAGCCCTCAGTTTATTTCAGTTTGATTTGTCAATAAATAGGAACTTGCTATACTCAGTGAGAGCTCTCTAAGCACTCATTTAACACAAATGAGTCAGAAGAAGTCACAGTGAAGTTACTTTCCTGCTGGTACAATAACAGCTGTAATTTATCTAAATGGGAAGGAAGTTTTGTATAGACTGCTAGCTAAATGAAAAGTGGCGATCAGAGACTGTACTAGCTGTGACACAAATCAATATGTCTTTCCCTTATGCAGAAGGGAAGAAAGATTCAGCCCAAAGGCTGGATTCAGTCCGGCTTCTTCAGCTGAGATACAGTTGCAGTGATGTAAGAGAGCAAAGCTCAAACAAAACCTTACCGGTCCTTTTTAATGTTAAAGCAAGCAAGATAAAGCAAGCACCCTAACTGCCAGAGAGTTCTTAATTATATTCAGTTTTTTAAAAACACACTCTGCCCTCCATAGTCGTCTGAGCAGCATGGTTACCCTAGTATTAGTAAAAATTCCTTCATAAAAGACAAATGAGTGTGTACAGTAGCATTGCTGTCTCTGAGCTTTGTGTTGTTTTCCTTCCATTTCGAAGCTCTAATACCTCGAGCAGGTAATAGAAATGCTTAGTGCTAAATTCTTACATTTGAGCTGTAGTGTGTTTCAAATGAGGTCTGTTCTCCCCACCAGGTATTGCTCACTTTCAATGAAAGGGGAAGAAATAGCTTGAGGGAAAATAAAGTAAGAAGGAGGTAAAGAAGGATGAGAGCTGAGTTTGGAGTAATTCTTTACATTTACAAATAAAACAGAATTATACATTTTTTGGCCAAGTATAGTTAGATTATTAACCTAGGCAATGTGAAATCTGTGAGACATTATTATTTTTGGATTTGTTTTTTTAAAATGTAGGTCACAATACTTGAAAGGTTTTGGTTTTCATTGCTTAGTAAAGAATAATTTGCAAACACTGTGTTGGAGAATTTTCTCACACAAGCCCAAGGGATGCGATTCTTACCATGTAATGATTCATACGAGGTTGTTAGGCTGTCAGACTCATTTGAAGGTTCTGAAATAACTTGCTTCATGACCATAAAATTTAGTTTTATTTTTTCTACATTTTGTTTGTTTGTTTGTTTGTTTTGGGATTGAGTCTCTTCTAAGCCCTTGCTTCCAGGCACCTCTGTAAATTGTTGATTGACTGTTTTTCCTGCCATGTTTAAGTTATTTGGATTTTTCTCTTCATGTGCTGGGATGATACCAGCATCACCTGCACTAAAATACTCATGCAAAATAAGCATTAAAGAAAAATTGAAAAACAAAAAAGTCAGTTGATATCAGCACATGTACTAGAGTCTCAACTGCATGGGGAAAAACATACCTATGTCACTTATTTTGGCATATCTTGTGTAATTGTCTTTTACAACTTAGTTCCTCTTTTGCTGAAAAAAACCAAAACCAGTCTGGCCTATTTGGCACTTAAAGTGGCTTTGAAATGTGAGGTTTAAATAATCACTTGTTTTTAATATTGATGACAATGATTTTTATCAAGCTTTGATGTGCAATTATGCATACTCTTTTTTCCATCAGATTTTGGGTATGAGAAAAGTGGACTCCTAGAAAACAACAACATAAAAGAACACTCTGTTTTGTTTGGGTTTTTTTTCTTTTATGTGCCAAGTCACTATCCATCTTCCTGAGCGTCTCTTCAGCTTATTTGGGTTTTGAACAGAAAACCAAATCTTGAAAAATGAATGTAGTGCATGCTAACAGTTGTTATTTACCTTATGCACATTTATATATCTTATTTTTCTCACCTTAATTGCTAATAATTAAGCAATTTAGCAGATTTAGACATATTTAACAGAGGAAAAATATTAAGCTGGTGAGTGGAAAACATTAAAAAAAACCTGCTGGTGTCTCCTTATAATCTGGGAAAACTGATACACACAAGACAATCGGAGAAGCACAAGCAGACCTGGTTGGCATGATTTGACTCTGCCTTTGGAGCTAAAATTTGTGGGAGATGTTCTGACCTTATTTGTTGCAGAACTGTTTGGAATAAAGTGGGTTAGAGAATGTCCTCTTCACTATGATGGGTCTGTTAGAACAAGAATTTTGTATGTTGTCAGTACCCAGCCGGCTTCTCAGCATCACATTACAGCTGGCTTCTCAAGCAGCCTGGACTCACTGCGGGTTTGAGTAAACAAGAAGTTTTGTAATACTCCTTATTTTTGCATTAGCTAAAGTAGCTAAACCTGAAGAATACATTTAATTTCCAGACAATATTTCTTTTTATACCACTGGGCTCTGAAAAACTTTTCTGTGGATGTGAAAGAGCAGCAATGGAGAGGTAAGGTTTAGTCTTTCAGGTTCATAACTAGACTGATTGCACTTTATAGAATGAAAGGCAGTTCTGCCTTTACACAGCACATTACTTGTAGCAGTCTTGAAGGTTAATGGTCATTTGGGCTTGTTGAAGCTTAATTGGCTTTTCCTTTCACAGATATCCACACTTCTAGAAAGCAGAAATGACCATGACTGCCAACAAGAATGCCAGTGTCAACAGCAGAGCTGGAGGGAGTAAAGCGCCTCAGGACACCCTAGATAGGTAAGTGGTGAACTGCGGGCTTTGCAGATTCTGAGAAAGGCTTGTCGGTGTTTGAAACAAAATCTCTGTTTAAAGGTAAGTGACTTCTGCTGTGACGTAGAGAGAGCTTTGCTGGGCTGAGAGAAGTTTTGGTAGGCAAAGGAGGAAATGAGATATGAGAAAAGGTCTATTTCTGTATTTATGTCAAGCTATTGCTGCTCACCATCTAGTTATGCTGAAAGTGATGGCAAGGAAGGACCTGTGTGGAAGGCACTTTGTAGGCCTCTGGAGGTTTGAACTAAATTTCTTGGCCATATGACTACATGTCAACTTTTCTCCTTTGCCAACCTCCAGGTCGTATTTTGTGTTGATTTCTGTCAAACTTTCTCTGCTGCATCTGCCTTGACAGTCAGTGGGCATGGGCAGAGGCTGCACCCTGTTGCGATTCAGGCAGCACGTGTGAAAGGGCTGAAAGCAAAGTACAGTGCTCATCTCTGTTGCTTTGCTTATTTGTCCTTTTTGTAGCAATAAGTAATTTACACAGCAAGTTTGTTATTATGCTGTGTTAAAGCTCAGCAGAAATGGACTTGATATCCATGTACACTTCCCAGTTTGTTTGTGTGTTTGGCATTTCTTAGAACAAAACAGTAAAAACATAAAATAAAGGGGGGAAAGGAGGGTGGTTAGAGGAATTTCTAGAGGTATTTTCATATGTGGATATTAAAACCAGATCCCTAATGATGTCTGCAATTTTCAAGTTGTTTATTATCCGTCCATCAATTCAGACAGATTGGTGCTGGGAACTTGGTTCTAGACTTTAACTCACTTTGGACTTATTCTTTTGCTTTAAAATCTTTTCCGTTCTGAATAGCTTAGAAAGTACTTTGGGGTACTAAGTTATTGGATAATAACTGTCATGTTAACTATTTTTCTTTATCATCACCATCTGTTTTGATTAGAATTTGTCAGGAAAAGATTTTTGAAGTACAAGTATGGACCTGAGGCTAAGAAAAATCTTTGAGCTTCACTTGTGTGACAAGTGAGGAGATAAAGAGGTTGTTGTGTACCAGTTCTCCATCTTTTATTTTGCCTTATGTAATCTTCACCTGTCTTTGTGAAGCCACGTAAGAGGATGTTATTTGAGTCAACCATGAGGATTCTTCATTTTTGTCAGACTGTAAATCAGCAGAGTAAGTGCTGCCATAATAAAAGTTTAAGGCTTGCAGGATTTATTGCAAACATAGTCAAAGATCCACTTAAACTGGACAGTCTCTTTGTAGTATGGGATTTGACTGGAGATTTGGAAATCTGCAAATGTGCTTTCTCTATGATTTGTGGGAGCCATGTTTAAGCCAGTACTGATACTGGCACAGGTGTGTTAGTCTCCTGGTGTCTAAGACATCCTTTTAGTGTTATTTTCTTGACAGTCCTAGTTTTGGTGGGGTTTACTGTTTCAAGGTGCAAGGTGTGTTTCAGTGATACAGGGTCATGATCTCGTTCAACCTTTTGTGATTCCTTATTGGTCAGATGTAAAGGTCAGTAAAGTCCACAGAAGTCTTCCTAATTATTTGGGCTGTGAATCAGACCCTCCATAGACCATGGGTTTAAGCTTCAATCATTTTAAGTCTTCAATCTTTTAAGTCTTCAGTGAAAAGGAGATGCCTACAAGTGAAAATTTATACCACTGCATGCTTTGCAAGCATCAAGATTATCGCAATAACAAAGATTCCTTTGGTCATCACTGGAGTGTAGATCCACTGGTGTAAGGCACCACAGCCTTTTTCCACCAGGGTTGTGCTACTGGCAGTTTTGGAAATGAGGGAGAGACAGAGAGCTGAGTGAGGACATTATTTGGGAGAATGACTGTGAGCCTCGCTTGAGAAACTGGTTGTGGAATTCACAGGTTTCTGCTGTGAGAGCAGGAGGGGAAAACCTCTGGATCTGAAGAAAATGAAGTAATTTAAATAAGCATACACACTAATATATTCTTTCTGAAGTTTGTTCACCACTTGTCACAAATGAATATTTTTGTACGTCTTAGGTGAGACAAACTTGACTGTGCTCTGAATAGGAACATTTGTATCAAGTAAAAAGGGTGGTCAAAGGTATTGGAACATTTTCACTACAAGACAAGAATAGATTGACTGGGACTTGTCATCCTGTAAAGGAAAGGAGTGGAGGGGAACAAGGGGTAATAGAGGTCACTGAAATTATATATGAAACGGATGTGGTAAATATGGAGAAAAATCTCTTTCCTTTTAAGAACAAATGTAAATCAAATTAAATCAGATGACAGGTTGAAAGGAGTTGAAAAGAAGGTACTTCTCTGCAGCATGTCTTTACACTATGGAACCTACTGCTGCAGGCTGTTGCAGTCAGAAAAATTAATGGCAGAAGAATGTACCTAAGGCTTTTAGCCACAGAAGCAATATCTGTGAGCCAACAAGTCTTTAAGCCTTTGACTGTTAAGCTGGTCAAGTAGCACTGCATGCTCATCTTGTTCTTACTTTCTTCTGTAGGCTCCTTCAACAGTCATGGTCAGTGACAGAGCCTGGACTAGTGTTGCGCTTTGGCCCAAGGCAGTGGGGACATTCTGATCTTGTTTGCAATAATAGTTAATTATAGGAAGCAGGTATTACAGAGTTTGCAAAAGATTTGTTGTACTTACGAAATGAGACTTTCTGGCTTTCAGTGAACTTCAAGGACAGGACTTTAATCCTTCCTTGTGAGTCACTGAGGTGAATGCCGAGGAGCAGCGGGTTAGGAAAACACCTTATATGTAGCTGAAAGCAATTTAGGCAGGAAGCAGCTCTGTGCAATCTTAACTCTTCAATGGGTGACAAAGGAGCCCATAGGATGTTTCCAACTAGTGCGTGACCTTTTGCATCAAATGACTACATGGTTTGATTGCACCATACTTAAAAGGATCAGTGTAACTCTGAGGAAACAAGAGAATAGAATTCAAAGAGAAGACAGCAGTGTTTGTGGCTCTCTTCCCACAACGTGGCTTGCTTTCCCTCAGCAAATAATTTAATGTTCATCTGGACTCTTTGTGTTTTATGCAGAAACTTTATTTGAATGAATGAATTATATAAAGTATATGTCCTAATCTTGTGTTTGCTCCAGTGTAAAGGTAAATGTAGAAATGACAGTACTAGCTCTCTTTGACTTAAAAATCACTTTGATGCTATACTGTACCAAAATGCACTTATCTTTATGATTATGAGGTAGTGCTCTATTTAAGAAAATACAAGTTTCAAACTTGTTGATTTTAGTCTAACAGAGAAAAGGAGAAAAAAATCTGAACAAAATAATTATGTATTAACTTATCATTAAATCTTAAAATTGTAACTTAGTTTGAGATGCTAGATGTGACAAGCACCAGTCCAGAGATGAAAAATATTTAGAGTAAGTGTGGCTATGTAGCTTCTGTAAATCATTGTAAGTTATGTCTTCATCTCTGGTTAATATGCTCTCTCTTAATTTAGCAAATCAAGGCATGTTTTAAACACTTAACCTGAGCCTTCTCACCTGCTGTAGTATACTACTAGACAGGAGCTCAGCAAACACAGGAAGTGTTTGTTTTTAGAGGAACCCATAGATACCCAGGTTTTTATCCAAGGGTATTGCGTAAGGCATTAGTCATTTTAGAATTTGAAGATACAGACTTCTTCCAATGTATTTGTGACTAAGTGGTAGAATTTCCCTTTACCTACAACATTTTGTGTGGTTTATCAGTCCTAGTCAAGCCAAATTAATTCAGTTTTACGGCAAATAGATTATTTATTCTTAAGTTAAATTAATTCTTGGTCCATGTTAATAAACCTAACTGGAATACTTTGTTTCCTTTGAAGACGGGATTGTGTGGCTTTGGCCTGGGCAGAGGACTAGAAGTGCCCAAATTTATTGTTTGGTCATTCATCCAGATGCAGTCCAGCCTGCTCGCACTGACAAATTAATTATCTCACAACTAATGCAAAAGAGCTGTGTTCACGTCTGGGGCTGGATGCCTCGGGGGACAGATAAGGCAGGCTGATGCAAAGCAGTTCCCTTGCTGTTACCATGACAGAGTATAACTCTGGGGGTCACGATGGAGCCCTGATCCTACAAAATATTACTAGAATAGTAAGGTAAGCATATTTTTGTGTGTGTTTCTGTATTTCAGGTAAACACAAATTTAAAGACTATGATATTTATTACATGTCCAGAGTTTTCTGAAAGGAGAGAGTTGGGAAGAAAGTGATCAAAGGTTCCATCTTCAGCTCCCTGTGCTGGTCTTGCAATTTTCCCAGTAATAATTATGTGTGGCTACCATTGTCTTAACACAATTATGAAAAAGTATTTTCTCATCTCTTACTCTTTCTTTGCTAAGTATGCTGACAGTGTTGCTGTGAGTGATAGAAAAGCTGCTGCTTTCCCTTTTGTGGGTAGTAGCATTTCTATTACAGGTGAAATGCATTCTTTGCCCGAGTTCTACAGTTAATTGTGTGGTTTAAAGGAGTCTTCATAAAACATTAGTTATAGATAGCTATACTATCCTTCACACTTGGATAAAATTTTCTGTGTGGATGATGTTCCATCTATGCTTAATAGAATGTTCAGTGGGATGTCTGGATACCCTGGGAACGGGTATAGAAACGGTACATGGTTTTCTACAGCTTCAGGGAGATTTGTCCATGGTTTAGTAGGCTAGCAGTTGCTGTTTCATGCGTATTTGGAGGTGTACAAGTTCTTGTTTTCAAGGGACTCTAGTGTGGGAGAAGCGAGACCAGCTTGGAAAGAAGAGTGAGCAATGTGTGCCTAAAGCATGGACCCAAGTCTTCACTTTGTATATTTTACAATAAAAGCTTCTTTTACTCTACTAGTTGTGGGGTAGCCTGGGCTAAAATAGCACCCAGTTTTCCCAGGCACAGCAGCCCTCGGGGACTTTAGTTGAACTCACATCATTGTCCTCTCAGTGCTCAAACAATGTGCTCTGGATGTGTCCCTGCTTCTCCATGCCGGGTAGCAGATGAGGCAGGGCCAGGACTGTTTGCCTCTTCTGTGGGAGAGCTCCTGGCAGCTGAACGTGACTTAAGGCAATGAGGTGCTCCACAGTGAACTGCTGAGCTGCCAGAAATGTTTGCCTACTGCTCAAAAATACTAATCAGAATCTTTCAAGATCTTTATGAATTTCTGAAAAAAAAAAAAAAAAACAAACCAAAACAACAAACCCCCCAAAACCCAACCATAGAAAATGTTTGCTGCTTTAAAAAAGAATCAAGTTTTAACATTTTGACATTGAGTTTGAAAATAGGAAGAATAGTGGTTCAATAAAATTCTGCTAAGAGTAAGCAATATGTGAAGTTATTTTTTTTTCTTTTCTTAAATGATTGAGGTTTAGAAAACAAAACAACCTTTAGCCAAACAGCTGCAGAAACTGAATAACTGATGTGAAGTCTATTAGGAAGTACTGTACTCCTTTAAAAGCAGAAATAGCTTGAACTGTGCAGCTGACAAATTTTCAGCAGATCTGTTCTGAGCAGCGCAAAGTTACATTTGATTCAGAAAGGAATAAAAGCTATTATTTACCCTGTGAGGTCAGAGGTGCATTTGGAACACAAAGCTTTTGCAGCTCAACTCTGAACTGGGCCATGGGAGGTGGGATGGCACCTACTGGCACCAGGAATAGAAACATCAGCAGTGGTAACAAGTCAAAGCACGGATTCAAATGACCCTGAAACAGAGAAGAGTTTGAATATGGGCTTTGACTTTATTGCTGTCCTTTATCTGGGTAAACCGCATTGGTGGGGCGCTGGTTTTTGATGCTCTGAGACATGATGTTCTTCTCCCTTGCCCTGCTCAGCAGTGACCTCGGGGATGCGGGTCAGAGGCCGTATGTTTGAAATCTCTTCAGCAGGATTACAGAAATATTCTTGAAAGCACAGTGGACTTGAGGTGTAAGAGAAAAAATGGTTTATAAGAGAGCTTCTAATTAGATGAGAGAGAATTGAAGAAACGGGCCTACTTTTGGATACATCCTTTGGGCTTCCTCAAGCAATGGGTGTGGGAGATTTTGCTATTCCATTTCTGTTGTTGGTTATTTTGTTTCACTTTAATTTTACAAAGCATTACTTTACATGCATTTCTCAGTTAAGCAAGTCACTTTTTCTTAGATGGACGTTGTGTTAATATGTCTCTCCTGTTTGCACAGGTTTTTAAGAAAAAAAAACAACCCCCAAAATTTTGATTGCATTTTGTTTTGTGCAGCTTCAGATCAAGTTTGCCTCATTATTACTTGGAGGCTGCAGGAAAGCTCCCTGGCATATTACTTCCCATTGTGATTTAATTCTCATGGCACTTTGAATGCTTTACACTTTTTTGTATGCAGCAAATCATATATCATCATTAAAATTGACTTTTCCATTGAGGTTTATATTTGCTAAGAACATTGGAAAGTAACTAAAAAATGGAACGTAACAAGTCTTCTTAAAAAGCAGAGAGTTGTAGTTGACAGGTTAGTCTTAAACATGGCATTTTTGATGCAACTGTGCTCTGTTTCAGTACAAAGACTACTTAGACTACCACTGTATTATTTGTTTAATAGCTAAATTTCATTAGTGGATTCAGAAGTACTAAGACCTGAACTAAACTGTTATATATTTTTGCAACAAATTATTAAAATGGCATGGTTTTGAAAATGTTCTGGTGCTTTTACTGCACTGGAATGTAGTGAATAAAACCAATGAGCACGATACTTGCTTAAAACAATTATGGGGGTCACTGTCAAAGCAGTGTGAGAAAATCACTGCAGGAGTCTTATGTGAAATTGTTTTTCAGGTGGTGATAAGAAGTGAGACAGAAGTCTGCAGGCAATATAGCATAGAGGTCACGTACAAAACATTTTTACAACATAATGCTAATATTTTGATTTTTCTAGAGGAAGTTGTTCTTGAGAATGAAAATCTATTGCCTTCTGGACCAGGAAGATGCTGACAAGCTCACTGAAAAGACCAACAAAGATACAAGTAATGAGCTTTACTAATGATGTTTCATGTACTGTGAATATCTGTCCATTAGGAATTGGTCTAAGACTCCCATCTCTTTACACATGAGCTGCTGAAGAGACATCAGTATGGGAGAACAATTTCTGTTCTGTGCTCTAATCAGACTGGCTATGAATCAGTGGTTTAGAAATGAAGGAGTCTGTGTTCTCTTATCAGTTTTCTGCACTGTTTGGTTATCCTAAAATGATATTTTCCACTTAAGCAAAACAGAAAATTAAAAGAAGATGTAGTAGAATTTGTGAAGAGTAAAATTGAAAGGAAGATCTGAACATAATGAAATGAAGATAAGTGAAATAATTGTTGTGCATTTCTTCTCTGATTGGAAAAAAAACCCAGTTTGTCCAGGAAGCCAAAGCAAGAAGTACAACCCCCCTGCCATGGACAGGGGCACTTCCCACTAGACCAGATTGCTTAAAGCCTCATGCAGCCTGATCTTGAGCCCTTCCAGGGATGAGGCATCCACAGCTTCTCCGAGCAACCTGTTCCAGTGTCTCACCACCCTCATAGTGAAAAATTTCTTCCTGATATCTAATCTAAATCTACCTTCTTCCAGTTTGAAACCATTACCCTTTTTTGGTTAGGACATTCCCTTGTAAAAAGTCCCTCTCCAGCTTTTTTGTAGGCTACTTTCAGATACTGGAAGGCTGCTATAAGATCTTCCCAGAGCCTTCTCTTCTCCAGGCTGAACAACCCCAACTCTCTCAGCCTGTCTTCACAGCAGAGGTGCTCCAGCCCTCTAATCATCTTTGTAGCCCTGCTCTGGACTTGCTCCAGCAGGTCCACGTCCTTCTTGTGCTGAGGACTCCAGAGCTGGATGCAGTGGTCCAAGTGGGCTCCCACCAGAGTAGAGTAGAGGGGCAGAATCATTCCATGGACCTGCTGGCCATGCTGCTTCTGATGCAGCTGTACGATTGCGCAGCAGCTGAGCTGTAAGAGGGTTTGCTGGTACAGATAATTGAACAAATGCCCAGTAATCAGACTGCTCTCACATGAAACCTCTACCCCCTTGATTTGCTGCTGATTTGGAAAATCACTTTACGTCAATGTAGGCAAATAGGGGAGATGGCAGACAGCCCATGGCTGTTTGGTACTGTTGGCAGAGACCTGAAAGCATTTTAATGTGGATTTTTAACCTCTCTCTTTCCTGTCAAACAGTACTGTCATCCATGTGGACTTGAAGATATGTGTTGAGTCTGGCAGGCGTGTTCACTGTGTTTGTGTTCGTGTGGTTTGGTACCTGATACAACTTCTTTGAGTTTGTTAGCAACAGGCAGCTGGATTGCCTCTGCTCAGAGATTCAGGAATGAATTATAAACTGTTGCTTCCTGCAACTTTAAAATAAATACCTAAATAAACCAGTACTTTTGCTAAGTCATGGGCAACCAGGAGGAAACTTCTGGCTTGCCAGATTTCTCACATACCTGTCCCTTCAAAGTCGGCACATCTGATTAACAGTAGCAAAGCCTTTCTCCACACTTTTGTTAAACATTAATGCCAGTTTCCTCCCATTAAACATACAAAGGGGCAGAGGTTTGACAACCTGGACTGTGTTGCTTTACAAGTGAAGCAGGAAGCGCAGTGCCTACAGCAGGGCACAAGGGACTGGGAACAGAATTCCTCTGTCTCCGTTCTGCATCTTTCTAGGTGAGTAATTCTGGGATCAGTGGGTTGAAATGGTCACAGTGATGCATAGCTGTCATCAGCTTTCTGCTTACCAAAGATAGCAATAACAGTAGCTTTAATTTCTAGAGTATGCGGCTCTAGTATAGGACAAGGGACTTCACAGGACTAAAACTTGTTTTTTAAGCCCCTCTATTATCCTTCTTCCCCTACTTCTCTTGCTCTCAGACAGGACCTTATTCCTCTGCCTGGCTAAATACATGTTTTTGATCTAATCTGATGAGATACCATTTTTCCTCTTTAATTCTTAAAGATGATTTTAAAGTTATGAAGCAGTATTTGTGCCCATGCATTCTGCCACTGCTGTCTTTTCCCCTCTGATATGCCCCTGGACACCCTTTTTGCTGGCATACTTGGGGTGCATACTTTGGCCATGGTAAGCTAAATTTGGTTTTATTTTACAGTAAGTGTCAGCCCATTAGGGATAGTGCTTTTCTGAATGCTGACCAACTGCTGAGATGGAAACCCAGCCTCAAATGCCTTGTTGCTGGGATGCTGTTGAGTGTTGTGTTAGTTTTGATGCCCGATTTCAGGCTGTTTTTTTCTTTTTAATATGTTTTCTAAGAAACTTACTGTCTGGGATATGAGACAGCTTGAATTTTTTCTCCACTGAATAAATAGCAGAAGTTTAAGGTTTGTGCTTTTCAAGAAAAAAGTCAGTGTTGTGGGCCAAACTCTGTGGGTCTCTGAGGGATATAGCTTAGGGTCAGAATCTGGACTTCAATTTGTTTCTTCAAATATTCATTAGTTGAGAGCCCACAGGTTTGTTGTAAGTTTTCTTAGTCTTTAGAGAGCGAATATTTTCACAGCTGATGAGCTTATAAACGTTGCTAGTTGCTTTTTCTTGTTGCCTCATGCACAGATGTTGGTATTGCCTCACTTGTTCCATAACATTTTCTTTTTCTTGACGATTTGCATGATGCTATCTGCGTATCTTCCTGTAGGGACATGAGGTTTATTTTTGGCCCTGTCCCAAAAGGAAAGGATGGATGATAGAAGAAATACCTACTTGCTTTTAGTTGCTCTAAGTTAAAATTTAGTTGCCCTAAATTAAGTAAAGCTTGCAGCTCCTTATTACTGTGCAGCATTCCTGTTGCATGTCAGTGGTAGCAAAATATTTTCATCCTTAGGGTTGTAAGATATGCAAATTCTCTCATAAGAAATAAAAATTAAAAATACACTGGACGGCTCCTTACAAAACCTAATAGGCCAACAGAAGAGCATAAATCTAAATCTACAGTTTTATAAGAAGCCAAAGTCTTCTGAGAATGAAATGTTTATAAGGGATATATAAACCCTCCAGATATTATCCTTATTCCAAATTTAGGCTTGAGATCCCACAGCTCTTGTAGGTGTGATGAAATGTGGTCTGGGAGGCTCATTTCAGCTGGATGAGTAATATACACATTTATGTTACCCTTGATCATGGTGAAGAAAGTGATGGGGAGTGTCTTTCCCTGACTTAACTCTGCTCCTCTTGACAGTTATGGTCAATAAAATGCAGAGAGAAGCTGACGTCTGAATCTTTTAGAAAGTTTCCTTTAGATCATATTTTTGAGTTTTGGTGTGTGTGGTGCTTGAGTACTTGCTGGTTGCTCTTTTGTTAATATTCATTGAAACTGAATTAAGGCCAGATGTAGCCTTTTGTCAAGTTAAATTTGGCCTTGTCTGGACTTCTAGGTAAATAAGTACAATAGCAACAAGCATTGCAAGACATAGTTTGGCTTTTTTTTTCTTTTCCTCTTCCTTGTCTTTTTTTTTTTTTAGAGTCCTTTTTTTTTTTTTTTTCTTGTTCAGTTTATATGTGTCCACCCACAGATTGGGGAATAAATAGATCAAAGAGTTTTTTGAAGCTGTGTTCAGCTAAAAAAGCTTTCAACAGCTCTTGGCTGGCAAAGTCTTTTATATGACACCAGGCTGTGTGTATGCCCAAAGCATTTCCTTATTTTCCTGGCTTATTTAGCTAAACAAAGTAGATTGAAGCATACTGTAATTGGTCAGATATAGTAAACTAATTTAATTTTCAGTGCAAATGTTACTTAGACTGAAACTTTGTTTTTTGCAAGTGTGCATTTGTGCCAGATTGATGCCTTAAATCTTCCTATAACAACAAGTTTTGCATTGGTTTGCATCTTTAGCACCTTCTCTTTAGTAACTCTTGATTTGTGCTGACATAAGCAAGAAGAAAATCAGAGATATTTAAATAATAAATTCAGAGATATTTAAAGAAAGTCAATGAAAAAAGGCCATCAATGAAATGGGAAGAAAATTCCCCCTTAAATTCAAGCAAAATTTCTTCTGTATAAATTTGTGTATGCTGTAACGTGTGCTAAGGGTTGTGTTGTCTGTCAGGTGGAGATTCCTTTGCATTTCATAAGGTCAGAGCCACTAAAGAAATTTATGATGGTAAGAGAGGTCGGGGTTATAAGCCTTCACATGTTTCATCCTTCAGAAGCAGGATGCAGCTTCCAAAGGCGGGACATGTTGTATACTCAACAAATGTGTATAGGGGAATTTTTTAATGTGTATTTTATGTTATTTCCCCTGTAGTTATGTTCCTTTGCTCTTCTCACCACAGTATCCCTAACATACAGAGTGCATCTGTGAATGTCAGGCAGTGCAGCCGTGGTCTGTTGTATAGGTTTGGATGGCTTCTATAAAATGATATGAGTGATGTCAGCTCTCAGTTTACAGGTCAGTATAAGTAGTGTCAGGCAGTGGCATCTTCTGAAATGTTGTTTGCACTCTCAGTCTGTCCTGATACTAAACCTGTGCTGCAAGTCTGTACTAGCTGTTTCTTCTGAACATATGAAGTATTACATTGACGTGTGTTTCTGGTATTTGGGAAAGCTGGAACTGTCTGTTTGTGTTGAAAAAAACCCTTAGTTATTACTAGTGCTCCTCTCTACAAACTCTGTTATGAAAGTTGAACTTGTTCTAAAGTGTTACTTTTTTTTATGAAAACTGTTTTGGCCATCTTCAAAGGTCGTAGTGAATGTCAACATATGGGTGAGAAACAGACAACTGTCGGGATGCCATCATATAATGAAGTGACTGGGCACTTCACAGAGGGAGGAAATGCCCTTTATCATACTGGAAAAATAATCTAAATTTTCAGCACAGAGATCTTTGGAGATCTAGGCAGGTGGAAGTTGACTCTTCTAAGGGACAAAGAAGAGAAAGTAAAGCTTTGAAAATTAAACTAAAGATGAAGAGCAAGGACAAATTTCTCTAGTCTTATTACTTATTGTAAGACTAATACAGTAACAAACAAAGAGCTTTTAGACTGCTTCATCCATATTACAGAAACATGTACAAAGCGTCCTTCAGAGGACAAATAAGCTTTCTTAGCATCACTCAGCCTGGAGCATGCTGATGGTATGCCATAGTTTTGCTTACAGAGATGAGTTGCTGCAGTTTCCTTGTTGGCAGGATAACACTCAGCCACTGATCAGAGATGAGACCCCTGAGAGTCCTCAGAACTCTTTCGACAAAGTTTAAAATCAGAATTATTCCTTCATTTCCCCTGCTTTAGCACATGTTACTTGTGAAATACCTTCACATTACCTGAGCTTCAGGGGCATGGCAATCAGACAGAGTTGGGTTGGACAGTCTGTATTCAGACAGGGCTGATGTTGAAGTGGTTCTGGATTCACAGAAGTAATGCAGGAAATCCTATTCTGCTGGGATTTTGTTTCTTTATTTTTATTTTGTTGTATTTTATTTTATTTTTATTTTATTTTTGTTTTTAAAATAATTTTATTTTACTTCTTATGCAGTACAGTAACAGAAAGAGCACAGTCATTTTCAGATCTTTTCAATCACTTCGATGTTATTTAGTTGTGACATACTGTATTTTTTCCAAATATCTCAAGCCTTAAACTTACTGGATTATGATAGTAGTAGTTGAGACAATGGCAGAAATTACAAATGCCTCTTTCATAGCAGACAGATGGAAAATGGCTTTCAGTTTTATAACCTGCTCTTCTAGGATGCTTTCTCACTGTGTTAAATAAACTACTTTACAAAACCAAAAAACTGGAAAAGGCAAATCTCTACAGTAAGATCTCACTGGCCACTGGCAGCACATTGGGGAACAGAGATAAGTTGGTGGGTCTGGAAGTAAAATGTGGATACTGATAGGAGAGGCAAACAATAGGTTTTTAATTTATCTGAAAGCACCTTCTCTGAGTGGATGACATTGAGAATAGTTGATAAAGATGGGATGGAACCCTGAATTCCCATTCTTTTTCTGTCCCTATTAGATATTTATTCTTAGGTCCTTTTAGTGAGATTTTGTGTGACCTAGAAGTTGATTTATATGGAAAGCAGGGAAAGGAGGCTTGGTTGTATTCTGGATTGGTATGCAGCCAGGACTCATGACCTTTTGGCTTCCAGTTCAGTTCTTTTCCCTTTGGGTACAGAGTATTTCAGTATACAGTGACCTCATAAGATTTTCTGACTTGTCAGAAGAGAAAAGGGATAAACTTATTCTACAACAGCTTTTCTGAACCACAATTCCAGACTTGGAGGCCACCAAACCCAGAATGGCCTCAGACATGTTAAAAACAAAGCATCACAATTATTAAAAATAATTTTTAACCTTTCCCAAATTGTGTGCATGTAAGTGTAGATTTGCAAAACTCTGGCAGAATTAGTTCCATGGGGTTTATTGTTTTGAGATTCCTGGGCAGATAAATAAGCATTTTGAAAAATCACCCGTACTTTGAAAAAATAAAGCTGAGAGCTTCCACGTGTGCTGGGGTTTTGAATAGTCATGTTGAGGCATGCTGCTGAAGAACAAGTTTCAAAGACTGGCAGGTCTTAAATAGACAAATAAGAGCTTGTGCATTCTGCCTGATTTTAGAAAATGCTATCCTTTGCTGTGTTGCAACTCTCTCTCCAGCAAAATTTCCAAGATCTTAAGAAAGCAGGTGAGACTTAAACATGCTAAATGATTTCCAGAACATAATAAAAATAGGCAACAGTGGAAATATCTATTGTATAAATTATTATTCATAACGTGATGCGAAAAGAGTAACTGTGAAGGCTACCATTTTTCAACTTTATATTATTTATTTGAGAATAAAATGAGAGATGGTCCTATGAAAGTAGAGCACTGTACTTCAGGGCAAAAGTGCTCTTTATTATTTCAGTTCTTGCTTTTGATTTTTTTTTTCTCTGTGCAGTCAGCTTCTGACTACTGTGACAGAAGGTGCAGCCCAGGCTAGTCAGTCTTCTGTGCTTTAGGTAGTCATTTGTATCTGAATAGAGGATGTGAAAAAGTCTTAAACGTGGCATTGTTTAAAAACCATCCTGCACTTACTTTGTAAAGAGCGGGAGAATGCCATAAATCTAGAGTAGCAGGGAATCTAGCCCTCTCAGTCTAGATAATTTAGTAATTTCCCATTATTTTCTTCACCCTTAGAAATTTCTTGGCCAATGCATATTCCTAGTGCACATTGGTTAATCACATTTTATTTTACAGTCATTTGTCATTGTCAGATTTTCTTGCAGTCTCTTCTTTACAAGTCCAGTCTAATTCAAGTATTTAGGATCTGACTTACCAGCTTTGATTTATTTGCCTTTTTTGTTTTT